>PVKA01007465.1:0-77706 GCA_004027165.1 Ctenomys sociabilis | reverse complement strand
TTTTTTTTTTTTTTTTTTTTTTTTTTTTTTTTTTTTTTTTTTTTTTTTTTTTTTTTTTTTTTTTTTTTTTTTTTTTTTTTTTTTTTTTTTTTTTTTTTTTTTTTTTTTTTTTGTCTTTTTGAGACAGGGTCTCCCTATGCAGTTCAGGCTGGCCTTAAGCTCACTTTGTAGCTCAGGCTGGTCTCGAACTCATAACAATTTTCCTGCCTCAGCCTCCTGAGTGCTAGGATTACAGGCATGCGCCACCACGCCCGGCTCTACTCTCTCTTTTGCTTTATTCCTCTTTTTCCTCTTCTTAGGCCTGTTCTGCCTGTAAAATTTTGGTAGCTTAAAATTGGGATTTTCCCCATACCTCTTAAATATCTTACGTGACTTCTTTAACCAAACAAATATGATAACCTTCTTACAAAAATCTTTAAGTAGTTATAATTATCTCCTGCTCATGGCAGCTGCTTTCTTAATTGAGTCTTTTACAATTTCTGTCTCATCCTGTGGTAGGGTTTGTCTTAATGCTCTCCATGGTGCCTGCTCACAAGAAACTGTCAGTTTATATCTGTTTAATGACTGCCCCTGCTCCTACTGCCCATCTTTTAGAGCAGAGTTGGCCTAATTGGTCCTTTACCCACTTCTTCCAGGCCATAGACAAAGCCACAGGTCTTCTAGTGGCGGTTGCTTAAGGAAAGCTTCCTTTTCTGTGGGTGCGGCCAGCTTATCTGAGCACATGGCAAGGTTGGAATGAAGGAAGCCATGGACCGACAAGGATGTTAGGGCAGCAATTGCTTATGGCTGGGAGCTGCGGGGATGAACCGCCTTAGGACGTAGCATGCTGTGGGCTGGGAAATTGAACCTTAAGTACAGTTCATACGCAACAAATATGATACAGGGCCAGCCAAATAGCTCAGGGGACTAAAGCATCTGTAATCAGGTGGTTCGGTCCCCAGGCCTGCCATGCTGGCCCCATCCCCAGGCATGCTGAGATAGTAGTTGAGACTGGGCATCCTGGTATTCACTCCTGTAATCCCACTTCTTGGGAGGCTGTAAACAGGTGAGTCACTACGTAGTCTGACCTAGTAGTGAGACCCTGAACACTCTGTAGACCCTTCCCTAAAATACAATAAATAAATAAATAAGATAAAATGATAGTTTTAGGCATTAATAAATAAAAAATAATTAGGAGAGTTTCAATACTTGCTGATAGCTAAGAAAAAAATAAGAATTTGTGTAGCCTTAAAGGTTAAAAAATCTGAGAAATGACAATGGCCTTTGCTATGTACAGGTACCACACAGAGAGCAGAGTTGCAGCCTGCATCTACAGGGAAGTCCTCCCTCCCTCCCTCCCTCCTTCCCTCCCTCCTTTCCTCACCTCTCTTTCCCCTTCATTCCTTTCCCTTTCTCCATTTTCCCCTTCCCTCCCTTAGCTTTCCCTTTTCCCTTCCCTTCTCCCTTCCAGTTGCCTTTTCATTCTCTCTCCTTTGCCCTCCCCTCTCCTTTCCTTTAATTCTATTCCTTTTCCTCAAACATCTGGGCCAGCATTTATTGACAGACTTACATGTATCAGGCAATATTTAAAGCACTTCACTTGGATTACCTCATTTAATCTTCCCAGAATTCTATTTGCCTGACACTATAAGATGTTAATTGATTTGCTCAAGCTTACCCAGCTAGTGTGATAGATTTAAACTAGGACATCTGATTCCAGAATCTTTTCACTTTACCACAAGGTGATGAATAAGACTGGGTCCTTACTCTTCACTGACTCTATGTTCTAGTAAGGGAGACAGCCAATAAACATGCAAATGAAAAATAAATAGCAAATATTATTTCAGAGAGTGAAAAATGATTATTATCAGATAATGGGAATGACTAACTTGGAGGGCAGAATGACGGAGCAGTTACTTTAGCTAGATGGCCAGACATAGTGTAAATAATCATAAGAAACCAGACATAGAGATCAGAGGGAGAGCATTTCAGGCAATAGTAGCTAGAAGAACTTCTAAAGCTAGGAATTAAGAATTATTGACACCTTCCCACATCTCCTTTCCTGGGCTAAAACATTTGTCTCCCAGGCTGTACAAGTGTTAGCTGCTCTCTGCTCACAACTGCAACTGTCCTCTACTAAAGAACAGTGCTCAGGTTATGTCCGCCTTCAGAGTGGGCCACATCCAATGACCAAGTGAGTGTGTTTGATGTCAGTTGCTTACTTCAGTGGGACCATGGGGTCATCCAGCTGAACACAGCCCAGTGGCGATAAAATTTTTCTTTTTGATTGACATCTTTCTTGCATTTGTTTTGGAGGGAGACTTAAAGTGGAAATAGCCCCTCCAGCTGCAATGTGAGGAGTAAACAGTGGGGGTAGGAGAGGCCGAGAGCCAATGGTAAGTTTTCAGACAAAATGTGACAGTGCCTTGAATTGAAAGGGCAGTAGTGAAGGAGGGAGAGGGAGCTGGACTCGAGAGACTGGATGGAGGTGGAGGCAGGGTTTCCTGGTAAACTGAGTAAAGCACAGTTGAGGAACCTAGGTTCATTAAATAGTCAGCCAAAAAGGGAGGTTTGATGAGAGCAGTTCCTATCTCATTTTTAAGTCCTGGAAAAGTCTCCAGTGGGCATGTGCTCAATTTCAAATTTCTGGTTTTCAGATGAACTTGAAAACTGATACACATTTGAACTGACACTGCCACACTGGCAGGCAGTCAGGCAGCTGGCTTAGGGTGTACAGACTGGGGAAATAGTGGCATCTCTGAGCTGTCTTTCTCCCAGTGTAGGCCAATTCATACCTGAGTGTGTGTGCTCCTTCTTTAACTGCTATGGTGTGACTTTGGTTAGACATTCCATTTAAGCTGGGACAGGGCAATTTCATAGCTCTTTGCCTTCCTCTGCACAGGCTGTTTTGTGCAAGGCTTGTTTCCACAGCCATAGCCTTGGTTATGCAAAGGCTAAGAAGCACCAGGGAGGGCCGAACTTAATATCCCTCCTGCTCTCCATCCCAGGCGGATGTGGGTGGGAGAGAAAGCGTGGAGTGACTGTGTGATTACAGGTACCCTTCCCTTTGAGAGCCTGCTGGAATATGGAACAGATTTGGCTATGTGGAAGCTGTGAATGCTGCAGGTCATGCAGAAAGGGGTGTTGACCATCCCAAGGGCACAGGCCTCCCTGATTTCAGGGTGAGGCCTAGAATTAGCAGGAGGCCCTGACTGGGGAGTCCAGGCTCCTGATGGAGACAGGGAGCTTTTTTTTTTTTTTCATTTTCCTTTGTTCCAAAGAGAGACTCCCCCACTCTAGTGGGAGGGTAGGCTACATGAGAGCCAACATTTTATTAACTCTTCCCAACTTTCCTGATGTGGGGAGGGAAGTGTTAGCACCACTGTCTTCCAGGAGAATAGCGGTCAGAAGGCTCTTTGGGATTTGGGAAGACCTGATTAGGAAAGCAGATCCAGGCCCTCGCGCTGAGAAAAGTGAGTGTGAGTCACAGAGAGAAGCTTAACAGACATGCGAAAACTGAAGGCACAGAACCCACATGCTCTTTTTAATTGATGGAAGGAAAGCATTTACAGTGTGAACAATAAGTGGAAAAGAGGTCACAGCTTTTCTTGATCCATGGTGCCCAAGCCAGACGCCCCATCACTTCCTGCTTCATGAAATGCCATTGTGCCTTGACTCATAGCCAAACTAAGTACTTAGTTTTCTATCTCTAGGTGTACAAGCAGTGTTTGTCTAACTTCTGGTGGTTTCGCTATCTGCTATCAATATCTTGCACAGTATAATTTTCAGGAGGACTAGAGGCAAGTATATAGTGTCAAACACAGAGGAAGCCCAGCCTTGCTGTTTTGGGTGAAGGTCTGACAGCCTCCTTTCTCCTAGCATTCCTCCAATCAGGCAAAGTCATTTGCTGTTTCTAACCACAAATCTGATATCTGTCCTTGGCCAGAATCATATGAGAAGCCTCTTCAAGGTTATGCAAAAATGATTTTCAGTTTTAGGTTCATTCTTGCTTCAGTTATCGAGAGCTGGAGGAGCCAGCAGGCCACACTGGCAGGCAGTCGGGCAGCTGGCTTAGGGTGTTCAGCAGGTGCTGGAGATGAAATCTGAGAATAATGGGTGAGGGCAAAGTAGCATTATGGTTGGGAAGCACACAATGGGGAAAGGAGTCAATGAGAAGCATTGTAGGCTAGAGCTCATGCGGTGAGCCTAGAGCAGGTGGGAGTGGTACTTGGGAATAACTTTCACTAAAAGAGAATAGGGGAAAACACCAAAAGACACATCACAAGGAGCAGCAGGAACAGTTGGAGGGCAACCACCATTGTAGGAAAGGAGGAAGTGAAGGCCTCAGCTTGAGAAGTGAGAATTCTTCTGTAATGCAAACAGGCTGGCTGGCAATCTTGGGCTTTGGATTTGGTTGACCTCTGGAAAGATAATTTCATTAGAGCTGGTTTTTGTACATAGTATTAGGATCCAATTTCATTTTCTACATGAGCTTGTCTGATTTTCCCAAGACCTTTCATTGAAGAGACTATCCTTTTTTTTAAGTACCTTGCTGAGAATTAACTGAGTATAAACATGTGAATTCATTTTTGAATTCCCTATTCCATTCCTTTGGCCAATGTGAAATGCCTGTTTACTGAAAGAATAAAAGCAACTGAAAAAGAAAGATTTTCTGTGCTCATGGATTGGGAAAATTAATATTATTCAAATCTATGTACTACCAGGTGTGATCTGCAGATTCATTGTGATTCCAGTCCACATTCCACTCTATCTATCTATCTATCTATCTATCTATCTATCTATCTATCTATCTATCTATCTGTCTGTCTGTCTGTCTGTCTGTCTGTCTGTCTGTCTGTCTGTCTGTCTGTCTGTCTGTCTGTCTGCCTGCCTGCCTGCCTGCCTGCCTGCCTGCCTGTCTGTCTGCCTGTCTGTCTATCTATCATCTATCTACCTACCTACCTACCTACCTACCTATGACTGTGAGTTGGGTGCTATGGTGCATACTTGTAATTCCAGGTATCTGGAAGCCAGGATGGAAGATTTCAAGTTTCATTCCAATCTGGCAACATAGAATGACCCCGTCTCAAAACAAAAGTTCTAACAGGCATATGGAACCACAAAAAATCTTGACTAGCCAAGGCAATCCCGAGGAAAAAGGACCAAACTGAGACATCACAGTATCTAACCTCAAAAGGATAAACAACTGAAAGAACAGTTGAAAAAGATGGAAAGGAAGAAAGAAGGGAGCTGAAACTGAAGATTTGGTGTCAGTTGGCTTGGTATGTTGGCCTAGGTTCAGGCATCACCGTGCTCTGTCAGGTTACAAGGGGAGAAGAGGAAGAAGAGGAAGGGAGGTGGGTAGACAAGGGAAGGTTGGACTGGAGAATGGATGATGAGGGGTGACGAGGATGTGTTTAATTTTGGATGAGGAGATTTGAGGCAGGGTGGAGGAGCTGAACAGGTCACCAGTAGGGAGAGGAAACAGGGACCCTGGTCACTGAGGGAGGCCTAGCTTGTAGGAAGGGGAAGGGGTTAACCTGTCCATGTGGCAGGGAGGAACATTTCTTCCAAGATGGGCGGGAAGGAAGAAAGTTTGGGGGATGATCCAAAGAAAACTTAAGGAGCTTGGGAGGAAACTTGTGGGAGTTCTCATCAGATGTTCTCAATTTTCCCAGGGAAGTAGGTGGAAAGGTCGTCCTCTCAAGTGGAGGGGCCAGGGAGGAAAAAGGAGGTGGAGGAGGAGGAGGGTCATGGGGAAGAGGCAGGCTGCTGGGTGAATTCATAGCAGGGAGTTAGCACTTGGGTGCAATGAGGGGCTGAGCCCCGATGCCCAGGCCCCTTGCCTGCTCTCTCTCCCTGGTTGTGCTCCTCTGTGATGTCAGCAAGGACCAGGAGGGTGTGGAGAGTCTTGGAAGGAGAGGGACAGCTCTAAACTGGTTTCTGTAATGGAGGGAGACTGCTCTGTGAAGACTTTCAAAGGGCTTGATCTGGAAACACAGAGAAGTTTGAGGGTTAATAGGGCATCCGATGGGGCTCTCTGGGAAAACGTTTCTTAGTTATTTGGAGGAGTGAGGAGAAGTAGATATAATTCGTTACTAAGATTCCCCCCTTTTGTCTTACTATATGGTTACCAGAAGTTGATTTGTAACCTAAGCCAACCGTGTTGCAACGTCTTTTCTCTGAGAAATGATGGGTTGGGGACTTTTCAGGTTACATATGGTTGTCCACCATTTGGAAATATGACCAACTGGATATCATCATAGCATTAAGTATATGTTTAATCTCATCTCCACACCAGGGCTGAAAGTTTTATTTGACGTCTCACTTCTCAATACATTCCTGTCCGTGATCTTGACCTTCATCATGGTGAGAATTCCCTATTTCTTTCAGGTTTGGGGAAAAAATATCTCAGTCTGGAAATCCAGCTGAGGGATCTCTCTCCCAATGCACCATGGAAACAGTGATCTCTGCAGACTGTATGTGGGTCTGTGCTTCTCAGTTTATTAGCATTGATCTACTGCAGAGAAGTCTCAAGATAGTCTTTTAAAATAACCAGCAATGGTTGTGGATAACTAAGGTGAAAAAAATCAGGACCAGTTCCACCATTTGTAGAGCTCAGTGCAAAATGAAGCTGGCAGGGCTTTGTTTGGAAATGAACAATTCTAAGTCAGTGGTAGTACAGCCTGAGACCAAGAAGAGGCCCTTTCTCAGCACAGTGTCTGTGTGAATGTTCAAGTCACATAACCTGGAAGCTGGTCCAGGGAGCATTTCAGAGGCAGTGATGTAAGGCCCAGGAGCCCCATCAGATTGTGCCACCCCCTTCGCCTCTCACTGTTGGACACTCTTTGGGATGCTTGGTCTAAACTCCAGTCAGTATGTCTTTTAGTTTTCTTCATGAAAAAGCTGTCATGTGGTGACATGATTAAAACTATGTGGTGAATGATTAAATTAAAAAGATGACGGTAGTAAAATATTGCCATGAACAGCCTCAAAATATTCCCCCTTCCTTTGAACACACATCCCATCATTTTTGATATTTCCCGAAATGGTTCTGGAAATCCTCTTTCTGAGTGTTTTTATGATGTCTGATGAAAAAAAAAAATCAGTGAATTCTGTTGCTGAGTAGCCAGTGTCCTCCGACGAAAAGGCAGACTCATAAAAACGTGATGGCATGTTCTCATCCACTTGGTCAGTGGACCTAGAGCTATGATTTCTGACTCTTCCCCAAAGTCAAAATGATCATGAACGGTACACATTTTGAGAGGATACAGGCCACTGAGGCAACCACACCAGAGAAGCTAAAGAGACTTGGTTAGTGATGGATGATTTATTCCACCATTGCCCACTGCTGCCCTGCCACCCCCTGGAGAGGGGGCTCTGAGTGCCTGGCGAGTGGGACAGAACTCAGGGGGCACCGCCCTGGGGGCTATGTGCCGGTATGGACCACCTGTTGGCTCCTAAGACATTTTTATTTTTTGATGCAAAGTCCCTTCTTCCAGAACTTTCTGTGGGATTTATCACTCCTTGTTCTTTGAAAACAATAATCTGGTAGCTGAAGCTGCTGTCCAAGTGAGGGGAGTCTTATCAGAGGAAAGGAGCCCTGCTAGCCACTGGGTCAAACCCAACTCGGAGTGAATACGTGTTCAGTTTGGGGCTGGGATCACTGTACACAACCTGCCTCCCTCTCTGCTTTCAGCTGTGTGGAATGCTAAGCTCCTGCTATGAAATTCTCACTTCAATGCTTAGCAGCCTATAAATGCTATCTAATTTAATAAAGGCTTGGGAATGAGGGAAGAACCCACTATCAGGAAAGAGCTGTTGCGGCTACCCTGGGAACAACGCATGAGGGTTGTGTCCCACCACAATGACAAGGAGGAATCAGGGATTTGAGGCTCAAGCAACATGTTTGTTTTTTTTTTTTTTTAAATTCAGTTTACTTTAAGAAGTTAGATATGCACAATGATCACATTCATCATGGGGAATCTGTACCATGGCATGATATTTTTTGATTCTTCTTTTCTTCCCAGTCCCCTTTCCTCCCTTGAAGTTTTCTTCTTTTTCTCACTTATAAAATCTCTGTTTCCATTTTATCCTTTCTTTCATTTCCCTTCCTTCCTTTCTCCCTCCCCATTTTCTCGTCCCCGCCTCCTCATTGGAACAATTTCTTTCTAGTTCACAATATCTCTTATATACTTTGGTTCTCATTTACACTTCCAGTTTCTCATACAAGAGCGACAATGTGATATTTACACACATTTGTCTGTTTTCTTTCACTTAAGAGTATGGCCTTGAGGTGGTTTATTTTTTAAAAATGGAATACTACTCAGCCACAAAGAAGGATAAACTAGAGACATTTCTAAGACCATGGGTTTGAACACCAGAAGCCTACTAAACTTAGATGGGAACAACTCTACAAGGTCAGAAGGGGTAAGGAAGCCAAGGTAAAGAAAGGGAGATCTGTGGGAGGGAAATCCCATCATAGAGAACCAAAACTCCGAGCCCATCTGGAGCAACTTAGTGAAGCCCTGTTTTAAAATAAAAAAATGATTAAGGGCTGGAATCTATCTCATTCCAAGGCCTTGGATTCAATTCTCAGGACTGAAAAATAATTCAGGGTGAAGGTGCATGAAAAGTCAAAACTATGTAATTCCCTTATTCTGAGGAGGAAATTTATGGATTTTCTATTTTTAGCCAAAGAAGAAATAAGCTCTTTAAGGGCTAACACTGTTTACTGCAGTCTAGAACTTTCTGCAGCACATGGAACTGCTATCATGTCATTCTCTCCTTACTATTGAGCCATGCTTTATACACAATGAAATGTACACATTTTAATACTATAACCCAGTGGATTTCTGGGTGTTTCTACCTGTATGACCTCTATCTGGATCCAGAAGTAGAGCAGGTCTGTTCCTCTAGAAAGCCATTTGGACTAGTCAGCCCAGAGGCAAGCATTGTCTGACTTCTCTCCCTGTGATCCTGTTGATCCTGTTGCCCTTCCTTGCATGGAATCAGAGTTCATCCTCTTTTATATCCAATTTATTTTGCCCATCATAATGTCTAAACACTCTTTCATGTTGCTGTGGGTAGCAGTAGTTCATTCTTTTTTTTTGTGTGTGTGTATGTGTGTGTGTGTGTGTGTGGTACCGGGGATTGAACTCAGGTCGTTGTGCTTGCCAGGCAAGTACTTATTCTACTGAGCTATCTCCCCACCCCTAGCAGTAGTTCATTCTTTTGCTTTGTTAAGTAGTTGTCTTTTATTGAATTAGACCAATTTGTTTATTAATTTTCCTGATAATGGTATTTGGGTCATGTGTATCTTTTAAACCTGCTATAAAGTATATTGCATAAGTTTTTCTGGTGGACATATGTACTTATTTCTCATGGTGCCCTCCTTTATAAAATAGTTTTTCTTTAGGTGTCCAGCGCATTACCTTCTTTTCATTCTCTTCCTTTTTCTCAGTCCTCTCTGTCTAGGTGCTCTGCGGTTGGTTCATTCTCCACTCGGCCTCCAAATGTTGGGCTCTTCCTCTCCATCTAGACTTGTCCCCTGGGTGCTGTCATTCGGCCTATAGCTCTAAGTAACATTTATAAACTTTTGATTCTTAAATGTATATGTTCAGCTCAGATATCTCACTTAAGCTTCCAATTTATATATTCCCATATTTTCCAGCATCTTCACTTGGATATTTGATGGGCATCTCACACTTAGTGCGATGCAGGCAAACTTCCAATCTGACTCTCACGGTTTATTCTAATCCTAGTCTTCTACATCTCCTTTGTAGCAACTACATCCTTCCAGGTGTTCAAACACAAATTGTGGAGCAAAGACTGACTTCTCTTTCTCTTTCCTCTTACATCACACCATCAGCACATCCCATAGAAGCCACTTCTGTAATATATTCTGAACCCAACCATTTCTCACTACACCCATCACCACCTCAAAGCCTGTTATCTCTGCTTGGTGTCCACTAACCTTCTCTGTACGAAGATACCAGAGTGGTCCCTTTCAAAACATAAGCTGGACCACATCGCCAATCTATTCAATCATCCAGTGGTATCTCATCATATTAAGTCAAAAATCAAATCCTTTACCATGGCATACATGACCCTACATGGCCAAACTTCTACACCTACTTCTGTGACTTGCTTCCTAGATTTCTCCCTTGCCCACTTTGCTCTATCCAAATTGGACTTCTTGCTCTTCCATAAGCTGAGCTAAGCACATTGGTACCTCAAGAACTTTGTTTTTCTTTGCTGTCTGTGACATGGCATCCCTTAAGTTAACATGTTGTTATGATTTATCTCGTCGATGTTCCTGCAAAGCCTCAGGCAATCATAGAGCTGGCTTCTAGAGTTTTTGATTGATTCGTGGCTCAATTCTGGGATTACATGAGTGAGTGCTATACCTCCCCTGGGGCAGTTGCTTGCATACAATATAAGGGAGGGAAAGAAGCTTGCTCTTATTTTTGAGGTTTTATTTTTTATTTAGTTTATTATTAATATTATTGCTGATGCTTGTTTTTGTTCTTTCTGCTCTCACTGTTTTCTACCATCATGCACTATTACCCTCTGCTGCAGGCCATGCTACCCTGGGGGCATCCAAGAATGGACTGAAGCCTCCATAAACTGTGAGCTAACTAAATCTTTCCCTCTTTAATTTGGGTGTCAGGCATTTTGACTCAGCATTGAAAGAAAATTAGCCAAGATACCTGTATAACAACTCTTTCACCTTCTTTAGTTGCTATCAAGTATCATCTTACTGGGGAGGATTTCTTTGAACAGTTACTTTGGAAGAATGATCTCCTCTTCATTCCATGCTGTGTGGAAGGTTGTAACTTGCTTGTTTGCTTGTGTCCTACCTCTTATAGGGATTTTCTTGGAAAGACTCATGCTTTCTTTGAATATAAAAGCAAGTAGTGCAAAGAAAGATAATCCCTCCCAATTTAGGTTATAATCTCAAGGAAGTTATGTTCATTTTTACTATTTACTGTGTTTGGCTCCATGATGTTAAAGTGCCTCTACAAATATTTCTGAGTTTTGTTAAATCATAGAAAAAACTAGTAGCTTAATTAAACACCTGTAGCAGTAGAACTACTGGAAGGACTGGCTTTTACCATTTCCACATCGTGTAACTAAGGGAGCTGCTGGCCTTGTTTCAGTGTTCTCTATGAAGGGTGGGTCATATATATACATTTATATTTGTCTCAAAAGTAAGCTCAGCATAGATGAAGTACAATGTATTTCAGACAGACTATCTGGTTTATGGCATTACAGGAATCTTAATGGACGCCACTGTTAGGTATTACATAAAGGCAGCTCTAAACTGCATGAAGTACAATATGAAATTAAAGTATTAAGGTATTGAGTAATTGTACCCTGGACAATGCCATCTGGGGATGTCTAGATTAAACATGGGTTTCTTCTCAGTCATTCCAAAGGTGTATGTCTGAGTGTAATGTGCTTATTATATGAAGTCCCTGTTCTTCTGGAACCTTCTGTTGCATGCCTCTGGTCTTTGCAGAGTGATCATTAACTTCCAGGTGGCCTCCCCTTCTGACTTCGGCAATGGGCCAATTCCTTGATTCTATCTCACAATGTAACTTCCAAAGTAAATGTCTATTAAGCCTTTGTGTAAACATTCCAGGCTTGTAGCAGAATCAACTGAACATAAATCATACCCAATGAAAGTGGTGTGCGAGAATGTGTAAGTTTGAAAAATGAAATAATACAGTGCAGTTTCATCACAGATCTCTGGCCTCAGTTACCTTCATGAAGACTCTGGTCTACATCACAGTTCATCATCAGCAGGAGTGGTTTTTAGTGACTCTAGTGGGCTCTGCCCAAATATAGAGAAAATAAGCCCTATGTGTGTAAAGATGTAAAGATGCCTATTTACAAATGGGCTTAAGCCACCTTGTAAATAAAAGTCAGATTATACCATCTCTTTGTCACTTAGTATATCTTGTCGGCATTAAGAAAGTTTGGCTAGAAGTCAAAGAAAGCGGTCATGATTAGTTTGGTTTTTGCTGTGGTAGTCCTTTCTTCTTTATTTAGAAATGGGTAGTAGATGAAAGTTCTTGGTCTATGAACTAATTTTAGAATTTTTTCCTTCAGAAAAAAAGAAAAGAAGATGAATGAAAACTTTCTTTGAAAAAACAGAGAAGAGGGAAGACGTGATAAAAATTGAGTTTGGTTATATTTCTGCCTTGCAGAATTCAGGTGTGTATTCTGACTTTCAAGTGTAAACTAGCTATCTTAAAGATAGTGCTCTAAAAATCTTTAAATTATTTTCCAAAAATGACCCATGAAGTGTACATGTACGGTACTCCTGAGTATCAACCTACATAGAGGCATCTTCAAGTTTGTTATTACATTTTTAAAGTAAAAAAATTCAGATCTGTGAGTTACTTCTTTGCCTCATACCTGGCAGGATTTAAAGTAGCATTACAGCCTTTAAATTTTTTTAAAAATGTGTTTTATTAATGATAATACATGAACAACCTTACTATTTCTTTCTTTGTCCCAGTTGGACAGCAATATAGAAAGAAGATGCTCTTTAAAAGAGATTGGGGGAGTTGCTAGAGATTTTATCATACGTGATAAACTTTGCAATGAGTTGTCAGGAAAGATGGTATAGTTCTTTGCAAGAATTCAAAGATGTGTCCTCCCTGGCTGGGTTCATTTGTCTTTGCCTCTTTCTGAATGAATGAGAGGGTTAGAGACTAAAAAGTCAAATTGTGTGTATTCTATATACACTGGTCTTGTTGACTTGCTTGTTTTGCTCAGGCCAGATAAGGAGACCTGAGTTTATTTATTTTTTGGAGGAACCAGGGATTGAACTCAGACCCTTCTGCTTGCCAGGGAAGCACTTAATCCACTGAGCCATCTCTCCAGCCCCTGCACACAAGTTTAGTGTATGCTAATGGAGGCTACCTGCGTGTTGAAGCCTCCATACCCGTGGTCCTAGTAGGATGTCCCTACTTTGTGTAGGGTGGTCTAGAAGTCATTGCTGTAGTTACCACCCTAAAAGCATCTCTCAGCAGTGAAAGATGGAGTTGGTGGATAAATTCTCCAGCTGCATTGCTTCTGAAGGGCAAATCTGAGATGTTTGACGCATTTTGAAGTCACTTAGCAGCTCCCAGGAGTCCTGTGCCCAGTTACCCACAGCAGTAAACTGTTCATGAACACAGCAGTAATTGCTTCATTTCCCCTCCTGCCTCCAGTGGTGCTTCCGCACCCATATAAAATGCTTTATATTATATGTTCTGTTCCAGAAGGAACTCAAGCTAAGGTAAAGCCTAACCTCCTCACAGAAGGAGTTGCTCATAGCAAACCTGATCTTTCATTTTCATAGGCCTAATATTGGGGAAAAAAAAAAAAAACTACTTAGTACTTGCTACATTCTAGATACAGTTTTGAATGTGATGTGATGTGATGTGTGTGTGTGTGTGTGTGTGTGTGTGTGCATGAGATTGTGTGTGTATTCATAAGTTGTACAGACAGGCAAATGGAGGCATGGAGGAGGGGCAGGTGGCTTGCTCAATGTCACAAAGCCAGGATTCGATCCAGGTTTTCAAGCCAGGATTTAAATTCAGGCATCTGGAACAAGTGTTCTTAGCCACTAAGCCATTCTACTTATTCTTTTGGGAATTAAAATCATGGATGTGAGTGTGAGTTTGATTAAACTACTCATGAGAGGGATGATTGCAAATAAAACCTTAATTTTATCTTTTTACAACTCTTGTAAGACAATTTTTAGAAAAGATAGGAACTGGTTCCACATTTGCCCCAGTACTGCAAGCTCCTTCCTAATAAGCTGAACTTGGTCGGAAAGAATTCTGGGTTCTGTTCTCTCATTGCATTTGGTTTAGAGTGCATTGTGGAGAGCATGGCAGGTTTCAACTGCACTGGATTATAAGAGTCTATGGAGAAGCGGATACTCTAAGTTGTCATTAAGAGTTCTATCACCACCAAAGCACAGACTCACTGCAGACAGAATTGCTCTGGGCGTGTGCCCCAGCACAGGTGCCAAAAATGCTAGGGCTTGAAGAAAAGCAAGGAGAAAGTAGACTGCACTTCCTCTCTGTACTTTACTGCCTGGAAGAGAGACAGGAGAATGGCAGGAAATGCTCATTTCTTCTCTTGGGATCTTTCAGGGACCTCTTACCTGAATGGGGTGTTTGAGTAGGAGGGCTGAGCTTTGCCAAGGGAAGGGATGACTTCCGGGAGACAGCAGACCTGGTGGCGGAACCCGGCTTGGAGCTCTGCCCAGCGGGGCCTCGCTGAGGGAGGGGCCATGCAGGTGTGGCTCCCACTCTGCTGCTGGGAGCTTTCCTAAAACCTCTTCCTTCCTCGGGCTGCAGAATCAAGGACACACTCTGCTTTTCTTTGACTGTTTTCAGTGAGGCTGGTGCTAGAGCCGCATCAAAGCCCACAGGTTGTAGGAGCAATCCGAGCTGATCTAATTGACACTGTGCCTGGGAGAATCCACTTAAAGTGCTACGCTGTGAAGGGCCAGATTAAAATCAGGTTGGGGGAACAATGCAGGATCCTGTACCTTTCACTAATCCCCAAATCATGAGTATGGTGGCCGATGATGTTGACCTCAGTTCACTTGGTGCTTGAGGGAACTGCCCTAGGGCTTGGCACCTTGCCGCCCTTCCACAGCAGGCACACGAGGGGCTAAACACCATCAACACATTGCCCAGTGTTTGCTTTCCTTTCACATTAGGGCTAAGAAAAATAAAGTGGGGGAGGGTATCAGGCCACAGAGTAAGCCTTTAAAAGGTTTCCTCTTTTGATTCTTTTATGGTCATCTATTTGTAATGGTAACAATCACGACAGAGAGAAAGAGACTTCAATCACGGCTGAGACACATTTTGTCAAATTTACATTTAAGTACTTTTTATTTACGAGTGAGAAGCATTACTTTTTATTATGCCTTTAAATCTGTGAGGGGAAGTTCTGTATATAAACCGAGGTGTTACTGCGGCTGGTTGCTTTGTCTGCATCTCTGGAAAATATCACAAGGAAGGATGCTCCAGAGAACTGTTCGATGCTAGGCAGTTTGCAAGAGAGAGAGAAAAAGAGGCCTTTCTGAAAACCATTAAAGATGATTCATTACTATTGGCCATGTGTATGCTGTATTTTATTATTTGAAAGCATAATTACACATGGACAAATAATCGTGTATGTCACACTAGCTTGAGCCCCGCAAGAGCTACAGAGGTACAAGCTGTTATTATTCCCAAGGAAAGGCAAATTTAATTAGAGGGATGAGACTGCCACATGTGCGGTAGTTGGAGCTTGCACAAGAGCCTGTGATTAAGTGAACTGTGAAGTACAGTCTGCAGGGACTGTGCTTCTCTTACCTCACAAGACAGACCACGAAAGAGGCAAAGCCTGAGACGGGTCTTCAAGGATCTGGGTAATCTGAGCAGGTGTCGTGTAGGGAGGTCATTGTGGGGTCCCAAGGGAATAGAGGTGAAGATGTCGGTAACACTTGGAACCAAGCGGCCCAATCGCGTTGCATGCCTTGGCCAAAGAACAAGTGAACAATAAGGTGAGAGAAAAGAGTGCCAGGACCTGGAGGAGCACGGGGAAGGGTCAGCTGTCCGCCCCCCCCCCATGCATTCTCTTCTCAGCTCTATAACAAATCAACACTAAAATTTTCTCTTTTGTCCATTTGCTGGTTATAATTTTTAGGAGCAGTTTAGGTACTTTGTGGACATAGCCCTGTACCCAGTTACATTGACTTAATTTAGCTTTTGCCAGATGCAGAGTCTGATATGAGGAATCCAGGACCAGTGGCTTGCATGGAATGGGATCTGTAAATACTCTAGTGCAGGGGTAGAAGGGCAAGATAGGAAGGTACGTAAAGACAATAAGTAAGTGGTATCAATGTATTTGTCCATCTGGGAAAATGGGGTTCACTCTCATTGTTGAAATTAGTGTGAAGAATACATTATATCATTCCTGCTTGAGGGATGGGAGAGTTGAGGTACTTATCCAGCACCTCCCATTGGCCATTAGGGGAGGGTTGGAGGACGTTTAACTCCCTACCACTTCTGTCTCAGAAAAAATGCTATCAGGTGAGGTTGCATGTTTGCAGTACGGAGGGTTTGTCCTGACATGTCAGTGTCACTAGCCCAGAAGTTGGAGTCCTTGCTCCAGACGTTTCTTACGAAGGACAAGTCACTGGGGTATTGAAAATGTCCCTGGCTTGCCCTTTCTTGCTTCTTTCTAGTCCCCTCCTGCATTAATACATCTGCTCTGATGCAGAACTTTGGAAGGATAACTGTACAGTTTGGGTTGTAAATTAAAGCACGGGGAGAGTTCCAGTTATAACAGGACTCTACCTGGGTGGGTTTTTTTTTTTTTTTTTTTTTTTTTTTTTTTAACTTCCAGTCCTAAGAGTTTCCAGCACAGCTAAGGAGATCAGGAAATAGAAAAATGGCTCTGATTTGAAAAACCCAGAGCAACGATTCTAGGTTGAATTCTGGAATTTTAATGAAGATCAGTTCTATAGTGAGGAACTGATCTCAGGGCTGATTTACTTTTCTTCATGAGGGAACAAAAATAGCTCCAATACAATTCAGCAAACAAAATATCCATCCACTATCCTATCACCCACCTCGAACCCTTTCCGTTGCCTTCCACAACATACAACATTGTCACAGATGGATAGGAAATAGAGATGCAGTCTTTGCTTTGAATCATTTGGCTTTCAAGTCCATCAGCAGCAACATTTTATGGTTGAATTGTGGTCCAGGGAGAGAGAGATCATTAAGGTAACTGCCTAGTAAAACCCTGCCTCAAAAAGAGAGAGAGAAAAAACTGCTGACATAGATGAATGTTGTTTTGAATAAAGATCTGAAATACATAAAATGACTTGAAATTAAAAATATATTGCTACGGAGCAGGGCATGTTGGCACGTACCTGTAATCCCAGCACCTGGGAGCCTGAGGCAGGAAGATCACCATGGGTATGAGGCCAGCCTGCACTACTGATACCTTGCTTCAAAAAAATTAATAAATAAAGATAAAGAATATATTTCTATAGCTTGAGTAGTGTTTGTTTCTCCATCCCCCCCCCTCAAATAAGTACAAGGTTCATTCTCAAAGTCATATATTAATGGTATGAAGGGGATGAAAGTAAATTTGACCAAGGTGCTTAGAGATGACTGCTTTGGAAATGGTTAGGTTTTAATAAAGGATGAGGGCAGAGCCCTTGTTGTGGAGCAATGGTGACCTTAACAGGGAGAAAGATTAGTCTGATTTTAAGGTTTATGTAGAAAAGCAAACAAGAACAGCTAGTAACATACTGAAGGAGGATAAGAGGGGTGACAACCTCTTATCCTTGTGAAAACTGTGAAATTTTCTAACAATTTAATTAATGCAAGCTGATGCTGGTATCAGAGTAAATAAAAGTCACTGGGACAGAATAGGAAGTTTAGCAATAGACCCAAATAAATAAATTTAATGTAAAATGAAGACTGTATCTAAAGTCAGTGATGAAACATATTTCAATGAATGAAGTTAGGATATCTAAGTGACACATTGCATCTTATAGTATGACAAGTTATAAATGAATACAATATTTAGTATATTCCAATATAGTCCAGTAGTCCACAATAGTAGTGGGTTACCTAAAGGACTGGCAATGTACTGAATTCATGCACCTACAATATTTGGATGACAGTGGAAAATCCATCTCTGACAAAACTAAACAATAAAAAAGATATAAATGAAGAACCATTTTGTATCTGTATATACAAAATAGGATAGATATATAGCTACTTTCTCTTAATTCAATGAGAAGAAAGATTTGTACTAATAGTGTTTGGACAGGACATCATGTCTGCATCCTGTGCTATGAATGACTACTACAAAGACAACAATATGCAATGTATTAATTGTTGTAACTTTCCTACCAACCAGTTTTGAAACTGACTCATTGCAAGATTTTTCTCAATAAAATTAATAAAAAGAGAATAAAAAATATTTAATGTAAGAGCAGAATCCATAAAAAGCAGGAAAATGCAAAAGTTATTTTATAATTACAGACAAGGAAATCTTATAAACAGTAACAGAAACTAAAAGTCATAAAAGATTGAGAGGTGAAGTCTCCACCTGGTGAACACTAACATCAAAGTTCAAAGATCAATGACAAGCTGGGAAAAAGTTGGCAATTTTATTGAAGTTTGAATTTTTTTTTTTTTTTTTTTTTTACTTTTTAAGAAGCTACCAATAGAAGCGGTGAACAAAACGTACATTTACATAAAAGAGAATTCACTGGAAAAGACAGTTTACTTTGCTTGTGAAAGGATACATGTATGTAAAGCTCAGCAGAGACACAGTTTCACCTGGGCCACAGGCAAAGATTCAGATGTTTGTTAGCATCTGGTGCTGGCAATTTTGTGAACACAAACCAATTTTATAGGAAGACAGTGGGAGGTAAATGGCAGAGGTCAGAAAACTGTAGCCCCTGAGCCAAATGCTTATGTTTTTGTACTGCCTATGTGGTAAGAAACATTGTTAAATTGTTGAGAATATAAAAATAATATTGTCTGCTAAAAACTTGCAGATTTTGGGTATTCTTACTACACACACACACACACACACACACACACAGTAGTTGTGAAGGTAATGGATACATTCACTTTTTGACTGTACTAATAATTTCACTACATATATATTTATAACAAGACACTAAATATATATAATAAAATAAATTTCATAAAGTAAAATAAAACATCTCAGGATACATGTAAATTATTGTCATTATTTTAAATGCATTTAGTACAGGGTCTATAGGGTCTCACTACTAGATCAGACTCATAGTGATCCTCCTGTTTTCAGCCTCCCAAGTGCTGGGATTACAGGTGCGTACCACCATGCCCAGTCTCAATCTCCATCTCAGTGCGCCCCATGGGCGGGGCCAGACTGCACACTGGTGAGCAAAACCTGCTCCTGCGCATGCCTAAGCAGGCACATTAGCCTGCTGACCTATCTGGCCAGCCCTGACATGTAAATTACATAAAATTGAAATCTCGTGTCCTTTGGACAAAATCTTGCTTATTCCTGTATGGATGTCTAGGACTGATTCTGTGCCACAGCAGCAGATTTGGGCGCTTGCCACAGAGACTGGTGGTCTGCACAGCTGGAGATGTTTCCTTTGGGTAGAAAACATTGTGATCTGCTGGCATAAGTTGTTTTTGAGCTAAGCGGTTCATGAGTTCCAGGAACTCGTCTACCTTGCACATATGTAAACTGATATATGTTCCAAGATATTCATATATATTCATTACATAAATGCATATCTAATATACACAGGTATTTGGTAGTGCTGCATGTAAGTTCTTGGTCTTGCACTTGTTAAGTAGGAGATCTATTATCTGGCAACATACTCATGTACAAAAGCTCCACCAGCAAAAGACTGACTATATCAGGGCTGTAAGATGTAATTTCTCTAAGTATAATAATAATAATATATAATTTATATATAAAAATAATATATAATTTGTAAAGTACATCTGTAGTGAAAAGCTATGCAATTTATGTAATTAGAAATACATGAAAATTACTTACTATGCCATGGAAGAAAGTTTAAAGTATATTAAGCAGCAGAGGATAGCTGTAAATATGGTACCAGAGATTTTTTTTTTAAAATAGATTTGGTACAGGGTCTCACTAAGCTGTTTGGACTTATAGTGATCCTCCTGTTTTCAGCCTCCCCAGCACTGGGGTTAGAGATTTGCATCACCACGCCCAGTCTCGGTGGTCAGCTCAGCATGCCTGGGGGTGGGGCGGTGTGGCATGTGGTGCTGGGGTTTGGACCCTAGTGCCTGTGCTTGCCTAAACAGGTAAATAATCTGCTGAGCTACCCTGCTGGCCCAGTGATAGATAGCTATAAATATGGATACTAACATGTAGAAAATGAGAGAAAAGATTACAGATATGCTCATATTTGCAATGTCTACACCAATTTCTCCCCAAGTATACACAGTATCTCTAAAGATTGCACAAAGAATGTTAGTAGTCCTCTTGGTTTACTGCTCCAGGTATAAGTATCTGCATTCTTGAAATCTCACAACTGAGGAACGCATTTAGACTACTATATAAGGGTAAGTGAAAGAAAGCTGAGGTTTGGAGTCAGAAAAGGTGGGGTGCTAGTTTTGATCCATGACTGACTCTTAGGAGCTAATAGGGCTTATTCCTTTGACATTGTCCCACCCAAAGAGACCCAACTAGGATGGTAAGAGGGAAAGGGCCATCAAACTGTGGAGCCCCTCTTGTTAAATTTCTATTATGTAAATTTGATTAATAATAAAGCCTTAATTTAAGCATGGAAGTGACTCCAGAATGGGATGAGGAGAGGAGACCACATTCCACCCCTGTGAACACCTGCTTTCTTTGTTATTATATCCTGTTCTATTTTTTAATTTTTCCTGATGCAGCTGAGACAACAAGACAGGGTGGTCCCGGATGGGGATGCAGACACCTGGGTTCTAGTCTTTTCTTTTGCTTGGTCTTGCCCTGGAGCTTGGGGCTGTCCAGGACCCTTTTCACCTTCTCAGTTTCCCATCCCCAGGAAGGGATCTCTCCTGTTTGAGCAGGAGCCTGATCTTATAAGAGGGCATGGATGTTATAGGATTTGGATTTTTGTTTTTGGATGTGCTTTCTATAAATGTGCATGAATCTAATCTGTAACTGTATCCTGGCATCCTTCTCAGAACTTTCTATTATATTTCCATTTGTGTCTTCACTCTCAAGTCATCTTGCAGGACTGGAAGAGGGCTAGAAGAGGAAGTGGAGTTCACCTTGATCAAGATCATAGGTTTCCCAGGTGAACCCCTGAGAAACTGAACAACTGGGGTTTGACAGTTCCTGCACAGGAGCGCAAGGGCCTCTTACCAACACAGGTCCTGATCTGAGAGGGTGGGCGGGTCTGAGATTCTGCATGTCTAACATGCTCCCAGCAGACAGCAATGCTGCAGTTGCACAGGCTGTACTCAGTGGACCAGGCTGGAGGCTAAGCTCCTCAGAGGTGGAGGCTGAATTTGGCCGACCTGTGTCCTGTGCTTTTTCCTATAGAGTATCCAGTTATTAGATGAGTCCTTGCAAGACCAAACAGTACCACTTGGATAAGAAGATTTTGGTTAGAATCCCTTGGGGAAAACTGAAAATATTTAGGGTTCCTGAGCTTCTTCATGTTCCCAGTTGGTTAATATAGTCTGAATCCTAGGAATTAGCATTGTAATAAGACACATTTGTTATTTACTTCACTATTTAGTTTTAGAAACCATTATCTAAATATTAACCATTTGTGAATATTAAATTTGATGTGACATAAACTCAGTTTTAACATTTATGTATGTATGCATGCATGTATGTTTTGGTACCAGGAATTGAACCTAGGGCCTTGCGCTTGCCAGACAGGTGCTATGTCACTGTTAACTTCATTTTAAAATTTTTGAAAGTGAGTTTTGGCTCTTTATATATTTATTTTTTTAAAAAATTATTTATTCTACTTAGGCAAGTGTGTCCCTGGCACCACATGCCATATTGGCCTGGCCCCTGGGGTGCGCTGAGCCATCAACTGAATCTAGGCATGGTGGTGCACCCCTGTAATCCCTGAGCTGGGAGCAGCTGAAAACAGGAGGATCACCATGAGCCCAAGCTGCCTAATGAGACCCTCTGTTAACTAACTAACTAACTAACTAACTAACTAACTAACTAACTAACTACTGGGATTACAGTGATGGGCCACCATGCCTAGTTCTGGGCCTGCATGCTGTGCCAGGGGTTCCAGGGCCAGCACGGCATACGATACTGGGGATCAAACTCTGGTCCTTGTGCTTGCCAGGCAAGCACTTAGACTGCCGGTCTATCTCTTTGGCCTCTTTGCATATTTCTTATAACTTCCTAAACCACTGTTAAAGTACTGAGACAGAATCCTTTCCTCTTATGACCCTGTCACCCTTAATGTATCAGTATTCACATTCTGAGCCCGGGGGATATATACTCCAGACTTTAAGGACACCAAAAATCTTGTCTAAAAATGCACTTAATGCCTGTTTTTGACCTTTTCTGGATATTTGGATTAAGAAAATTTAACTGTCATCTTAGAATGGAATGAGTGACACAGGGCTATATACCTCATATTTCTGATATTTCCATCTTTCATCTTTTGGAACTCTTGCAGCCACCCAACAGCTGTGGAATTGGCTGCCTTGGTATCAGTTTTTGACTTCATTGGGGAATCATCATTCGGTTGCAGCCTTTTGTTGGAAGGCCCATGTTAGCCTGAGCGGTTTCTCGGTGATCCTCCTTGGGAGTTTTTTCCTTACTCTTCTATTGCTCTAGATTATTGTTTCTTCCCAAACACCCACAGCACTGATGAAGGATTCTATCTTCTCACAAACACAATTCCGAGTCATGCCACTCCCAAGCTTCTCAGGAAAGGGTTGTACTGTCCTTCATGCTAGCTCCTGACCTCCAGTAACAAGAGGCCCTTTCATATTTTATCAGCAATTAATTACAATCACTGCTGCTCTGTGATCTGACACAGGTCTTCATCTTCATGGTGCAGTCATTGTTTCCTGCTCTTTGGTGGGGCTCGATGATCTCTTTCCCTCTCTACTATTCACAGAGATGCTGGCTCAGATGAATTTTCCAGCTGGTGACTGGGTGGGGCCATGGATGGAGCACGTGAATTAAAATTTGACATTTAAGAGGACATGAATTATCTTTGAACAATGTCTCCTCCTGCCTCTAGCCTGCTATGGGCAACTGAGAACATGCTTTGCCTGCATAATGACATCTCAGTAATGGAAAGAAAGCATGATTATTCAGCAACATTGGCACCAAGGGGAAAATTTTGAAAGCATCAGGCCTTGGCCTGTTGTCACTTTGTTCCACCTCACTGAGAGCCCAAGGTACCACTTGTGGGTGATGACGATATCAAAAATAAAAGCTGGGCACCAGGTTGATAAGTAGTGACCTCACTCTTTTTATCTAAAGATGGCTTGTCCTTTGTATCTGTCAGATAAAATGATCTGTTGATCTTCAAGGTCCAGATAAATATATTGAAAAATAAGATGAAAAAATTTTCTATGGTTAAGTTGCTATACAGAATTTTCCTGTGAGAAGGGAGCAGTCAACATGCTTGAGAAACTGATTGTTCATTTGGCAATAAATGGGAGCAGTGATCCTAGACTTCTGGTATTCTCAGTGTCTGCTCAAAAATTTTCTTTACTGTTCTCCTTAGTCCTCACATATTTCTTATGTGTCCACATTGTCTGCATTTCTCAAAGGTAGAAAATGTGTCTTTATGTCTTGCCTTGCTCCATTGTTT
This sequence comes from Ctenomys sociabilis, assembly GCA_004027165.1. NCBI lineage: Eukaryota > Metazoa > Chordata > Mammalia > Rodentia > Ctenomyidae > Ctenomys > Ctenomys sociabilis. The sequence continues at coordinate 54,365 of PVKA01007465.1, read as the reverse complement.
ACAGGTAGCATGGAGCACAAGTCTTAGCATATGGTAGCAAGTAAACTTGCCTTAACTACTGTGTTTTTATATAAAATTATGGTCATTATTGCCTTTGCAATTTGTCCTTGTTAATTATGGTTATACTTATGGGAGCCTGGACTGAGTTCCAATTACTGGCCTGTATGCACTACATGGGAGCACATTTAGTTCTTACCATAAACTTTAAGATTGGTTCTTTATGTCTCTTTTGAGGCTATGAAAGGGATGTTAAACTTGCAGAAGGGCAAGAGCCAAAGACACAATTTGAACCCCTTGTTTTGTAGGCCTTGTCACCTTCTCCCGGTGTTGGGCATTGCTTCACTGTTGATGAGACTTAATTTTCGTCTGAAGCATTTCTTCTCAGGTAAACACAGATTCTGACCATCTGAGACTGGCCGCAGATCTCTCCTGACTCAGAATCTTGATGATACTATCTTGAGAAATATGTAAGCGTAGCCAAATGTGAACAAAGGGAGTTCATGTTCTGCTGAGATGCTCTTCAGTGATTTGGTGGGTTCTAACCATTCCTCCTGGGTCTGAGTCAACGGTTTTCCCATAGGGTCCCATTTTTTTCCCTGTAGGTCTGCTAACATCCTTCTGAATCTTTGTCATCTACTGATTTGCAAAGAACTAAAAATTCAAGCTATGACTCTCCCCAGAACACTTGTGAAACTCAATAGATAATTAAAATTAAAGCTCTCCTTTCTTGAAAAAGCCTAGAGAGAAGTTGAGAGAAAGATATATTAGGAGACTGTACAGAGATGAGAGTCTACTCGCCCTGCGAAGCTAGCCTAGTGGAAGAAATGAGTCACTGTACAACCATATTCCATCTGCTGGAAAATTTTAATAATCCAATTTTGTTAAAAAATACTTGGAATCTTTTTCCCTTCTTTCATTTGTCCTTTTCTTCATCCCAGTTTTTCCTTCCCTTTGAACAGTTTTTCCTTTTCACACTATCTGTTGTACCTTTAGATTTTAATTACTCTCTTTCAGGTTCTCATACTAACGATATAATATGATCTTTGCACATGTAGATCTGATTTATTTCATTTACCAATATAGTTTCTGGCTGCATCCATTTATCTACAAAAGATTTATCATTTTGGTAGCTGAATAATACTCTGTTGTGTAAAAATATCTTTTTGTCTGTGCCTTAATTGCTGGGCATTTCAGTTGTTTAGAAGATTTAGTTATGACAAATTGCACTGCTATAAACACGGGTTCACATATGACATGATGATTTCAGTTCTTTTGAAAAAATACCTGGGAAGGGAATAGCTGGCTTGAATGGGACCTCTAATCCTAGCTCTTTGAAGAATCTTCATACTGATTTCCATAATGGTGGTGCCAGCCTGCACTCCCAGTTATATTTATGTATAGATGCAGAATAGTTTGGAAAACTGTACTGTTGATTTCTGCTGATCTTTTGAAAGAAGCAGTTAATGCTTACATTTTTTTCCTTTTTGTTTTGAATTTCTTACAAATTTTTGTTATTGTTTGTTTTTTCTTAAGCTAATCTTTCAGGTGTGTATTTGGTAACCTGAACAACTAATTTGAAGTTATCATCATGCAACACAGCAGCCATCGGTGAATTCTTATTACTTTGTGTAGTGAAATTTTGTGTTCTTTCTAATGCTGCTTTTTCTATCATTATTTTGTATTTAAAAAAATACCTGAAACCTAATCTGAATCCTTTTCACCTTCTTGCTAACCAACTAGAATTATATATAGGGTGAAAACTACTTTTAATCTCTGATTTAGAGATTTTGTTTCATTTCTAATGGGTCTTCTGTTTGCAAAACAAAACACCAGGAAAGGTGTGTTTCTATTTTGGGTGGAGATGCAAGACTTCCTTGGGGCTAATCCTCAGTTGTTGAGCTACTCTGTCACCAACAAGAAGGCTTCCTGTTTACCTCTCTATCAGCCAGTAAGTGATACAGGGGACAGCATATAGGATGGGGGTACAGAGAGCTACTCTGTGCTTTGGCATAAAAATGCAAATACTTTTGATTGGTTTAAATGGTCACTGATCTCACTTGGATAAATTAAAAACTGTATATTCCATTTTAAAACCCAACAATAACACTTTTTTGAATTTTCTGCAAATGAAATTAAGGAAACTCAAATATCTTCAAAAGTAGATTCAATGTGTGAGAGACACATACTTTTGAAGGAAAATGTACAAGGGTTGGTAAAAAAGAATGGTGTCTATTTAAATAAGATAATTACCATAGTAAAATGCAATACCACCAACCTCTCAAAAAACTTCTCTTTCTTCTGAACACATTTACTCCTTCATTCTTGTCACTTTCTGAAGCAGTTTTGGAAATCTTTCATATGTGTTTCTATGAGCTGTGATAAAAAAAAATACAGTGAATACTACTGCTAAGTGTCATTCAGCAGAAGGGCTCGGGCTATAAAAGATATTGAAGTGTGTCTTCTCTACCTCCTTCATTGGATCTGGCCCTGTGTGTCTTCTGGCTCTCCCCAAAGCCAAAGTGATCCTGAAAGGTAAGTGCTTTGAACTGATTTAAGACTCTGTGAAACATGGCAGCACAATTAAATACACTCACAAAAGAATACTTCCAGAACAGCTTCAGAAAGTGGCAGGAATGGTGGGATCAGTGTGTTTAAAGTGAGAGGGAGGGTTTTGGAGGAGATTAATGGCAATGGAGTTTTTACTGTAATAAATTTTAAATACGTAAACATACACTAAACATAACAACATGGTCTGAACTATTTACTCCAAGATAGTTGGGACTGATTGATTCTGAAAAGTTCTTGAATTTTCTGTCCCGGTCTGAGTCCTTGCCCCTGAGAACACCGTGCACTTGCAGGTTGTTCCTACAGGAGAAGTGGCATCTGTTTCCTTCTTTTTGAACACGGCAAGATTTGGGGCATGATTTAGTGAGGAAAGTGAAGAGATGCCATGCCCTTTTGGACTGCACATCTCAAAGTCACCTGTTCTTCACTTTGTCTCCTCTGCCACTACTATGAGAACAACTCTGGAATATAGTTTGGAGGATACAGAACTAAAAGGAAGCATCTCAGCTAAGAGCATTCTAGGTAAGCCAGTTCCCAGCCAATTCAGAAGCTACCTACAGGGCCATGGGTGAACCCCCTAAAATCATTTAAACCTAGCATGGCTTAGTGGAACCCCTCAGTTAATGCAGATACTCATCAGCAACGACGAACTGTGTTTTAGTCAAGCCACTACTTTTTGTTTTGTTATATTTCATATCAAATGCTAAGGGACATACATTCTGATTTCAGTGATCATTCCATGAATAATTTGCATAGTGCATATAGAGCTGTGAGTGCTGGCCTTGGCATTTACCAAGTGTGCCATAAATAATGATTCTTGTCTCCTACCCATTCTCTAAAAAGTTGTGCTCCCAGACTGGAGTTTTCAGGTTCCAGCTAGAAATAGAATAGCATCTCATGAACCTCATAACGCAAACATCCATGACTGAGAGACTCATATCCATGTGTAGAAATTGGAATTAGCTTCCCCAAAGGCCAGACAGTATACTGTTATTTCTTTTTGGCCTTCTAAGACCACAAATGTTGATATTACCTTCTACCTTGCAGAGAAGAGATTTCAAACATTTTGAAGCACGTTCCTAAACTCCTGTTAAGTAAATGTACTGATTCTGGTTTATACATAATACTTGTCAAAAAGTGAGGAGAGCACTGTTAGGAGTATTAAGTATTTGGGGTCTATGTGACCTCGGCTGATTCACCAGCTCTTTATGGGTCTCAGTTTCCTCATAAGTTGAAAGATTTGGTTTCTCCAACCTGAATCCAAGCTCCAACTGTCCATAACTCTTTTGGAAGCACCATTAGTGTGAAGTCTGGAACATGAACTCTAACACTCAGTGGCTCACTCTGAAATCTGGCCCTGAATGTATGTAACTATATTCCTTGGACAGAATGGTTATTCTATCTGGGCCTCGGTTTTCTTATCTGAAAAATGGGACAGTTCATGGCATGATTCCGAGTATTACATGATACAATCAACATAAACTCCTTAGAGCAATGCCTGGCACACAGTATGTGCTGCATGAATGTTTGCTATTATTTCAGTTGGCACAGGATCACGTCTTATGCAACTGTACTCTCATGGGATTTAAATGATGAAAGTTCATATGGTGAACATCAACTCTGTGGATAAATCTGCAATATGGTTTTGAAATTCACACGTGTGCACACACAGAGTATTAACCATCCTGAATCTCCTCTATCTATGATTCAAAGGTTTTTTTTTCCTTCACCTAGTTGGGTGCTGCATTTTATATAAATGAAATTTATCCTCTTAGCTCTGAGCATATTTTTCTCTCTGTGGTGCCAAGCCTTTGGCAACAAGCAAGCTACGATTATAATGTAGTGCAAGGATGGGGTCATACCCTGGGACCTGCTGCTTAATATCTTGGTTAGCTCTTTAATGACTCCAAACTTCCATTTTTTTCATAGGTAATGTATGGCAAATGATAGTTCCTATATTTTAGTATTATTGGGTAAGCATAATATATTTAGAGACATGTCTCACACACAGTGGGCTCTGAAATATTGTACATTAGTATTTTTTTGTATCCCAATCTACTAACATTGCTTCAAAGTGATCCTTAGGGGGCTAAACACTGCCCTTAGGAATATCTTTCAAGATGAATTAGGATGGTAAGTATAAAGATGCTATTGTTGACCCCCCCCCATCCCTTTTACCAGGCAAATTTTCCTGATCCCAATATTACATATGAGTTTGGCTGTTAATGGCTTACAGCTGCCTCTTTCTTTGGACAATCACCCTTGGCCAAATGGGAGTTGCCTAGGCCAGAATTGCCTGAGAAGTTATGCAACTCCCTGGCCCTTGCTGGTGGCCCGCAGCCAGTGATTGACGGATGCCTGGGGTACAAAAGGACCCTTTGCCTCTAAAGGGAGGGAGGCAACTCTGTGGTACAATCCGTGCCCCAGAGCTCCCTGTGGGATCAAACTGAGGCGTGACTCCAGCTGAGGCTACACCCTCACTTTCCTTCCCCTTCCCTCCCTTTCTCCTATATCAACAAATTACTTCCAAGTGAATCCCCTTGTTGAGCTATGCTTCTAGATGCTGACTTAAGATAGCACAAAAGGAGGAAATTAACCAGAAGCAATTCTAGCAATGTTGAGACATTACAGTAGGAATTTCCAGCAGGGCACACATCACAGGTCAGTATAGTTTTAATTCTATTCAATTTTGGGGAAGAGGCTGGAGACCATGAAAAAAGTTGGACTTTAGGCACTATCATATAGGGACCAACAGTAGTTGGCACTGTGTTATTTGAGCCTGCATGCCATATCCATGTGTATTATCTTGGTTTGAGTCTGTGGTAAAATAAATCCTATCCATAGATCTTAATGAGCCACATAACTATGACCGTGTTAATACCAAGTAAACTTAGAGTCATCCAGTACCCAGGATGTTTTTCATTCCCAACTCCACACCCTGAACCTTTGGACTATATGGAGACCTGCTTCTATGTTGTGGCAATTGCTTTCTTATACATCCATCAAAGAAAATTGTATTCAGGACTTGGGTGATGAATTCAAAGGCAAAATATGAATTTGTCTGCTAATGAGGCACTGGTAGATGGGAGCATCAGACAAGTTGTATGAGGCTGGATCACAGTAATTTTTCTCAGGAAGAGATAAAATTATCTATGAAAGTCTAGTTTGGACTTGCAAGGGCTGAAGAATCAGATACCTTCTTGAATCCAAAATCATACCTGGTGTTCAAATGGGACTTCAGTATAGAATTTCTTCAGCATTTTCTTCTTTCATCTGAATAAAGGGACAAAGAATCATCTCTCATCCTTTTATTCTCTCTCTTATATTTTATAACGTGCTCACTATGGAGCACGTTATAAGCATAGCTGTTCAATTCATCAAACTAATTAACATTTACTCACATGAGTTATGATGTCTCTCAAAGTGTTTTATGAAAACTGTCCTTTGTTTCTCAAGTCATGCAAGATTATCTATGGGACAGAAGCCAGTGCACCTTCCTAAAACATCAACTAAAATGATATTAAGTAGTTTGTAATGTAGTTGATTTTGTATTGAAAAGAGCACACACAATTTAGAATGTATGTATTTTTAAGATAGCTACAAGGATACCAAGAAAAAAATTGCAATTATGGTGGATCATTATCAGTTCCCTCATTAGTTCTCTGGTGTGATACAGTGTTTTCTTGTACTCAAAGAACAATTTTTCTAAGAGGGTCTGTGAAACCTTCGTATGTATGACTTCTTCCACTCCAGAAGATAACACAGGCAAAGTTTCAAAATAGCTGTACTGCAGGAAGAAGAAAAAATGAGGACACCTCTGGTATCACTTGCATCCACTGGAAAGGCCAATAATATTACCAGTTGAAGTCATTGGCTCCTGACCTAGCTAAAAATAGTTTTCTATGCTTTGTGGAACACTGAAGAATTTTCCACCTTGAGACACACTTTTTTTTTTTTTTTTTTGGTCTTTTTGAGACAGGGTCTCAGTATGCAGTTCAGGCTGGCCTTAAGCTCACTTTGTAGCTCAGGCTGGTCTTGAGCTCACAACAATCCTCCTGCCTGAGCCTCCCAAGTGCTGGGATTACAGGCATGCGCCACCATGCCCGGCACACACTTTTGACTTAGTACATCCATGAGGGTATTGGTCTGGTTGACTCCACTCATGGTAGATAAGACACATGGCCACTCAAAGCTGCTTCTCAGAGGTGATTCAGGTGGATGACCAGTAAATGACTGGTAGCATTCATGACTCTTTGCCAAGACGTAGGAGTTTCATAACTGAATTGTGGGCTATTTTCTCCCAAGGACTCTTCAGGCTTAAGTTGACCTGAAAGAATTTTTCCTTCTCATAATCCTTAATAACCATTATGTTGTTAATCTGGAAGTGGCAGTATTGGTCTGAGTTGGACCCAGGGATTGTCTCTTGTAGTGGGATGGGCCTTGTTTACTCAGGCAGGACAGTGATGGCGCTTCTGCCTAGCAGGCGTGGGAGCCCTTGGAGACTAAGCAATGTGCTGCATAGATTGTATCGCCTCAGAGAAGACAAGTAGAGAACCTTCACTTTGGGCCAAGACTGTGTTTCAGCCCTCTGATGGGGTGACCTTGATTCTGATTATCATAACTTTCAAGGAAAGAGCTATATAGCAAAGTGAGGATGAGGAACTTGGAGTTGGCTCTGAAGTACACCACTGACCTTTTCTTGAACAGAAAAGTTTAAGAAATGTGCAAGGACAGCCAACTTGCATAAAATCTAGACATGAGTGTGACAATCTCAGCTATAGGGAAAGACCTTGGAAAGATAAGGACACCAAACCCCACTGTTTGACCTGAAAATCTTTGTTTTCTCTAGCTTATAGCTCTGCCTTGCAGAGAATGTGTTTACTACTCAATATACAAACTGTTTCTTTAGGAAATTGTGGCCAGGCAGACAAAAGGTACTCACCCAAGGCCTGGAGAAGGGTGTAGTGGGCTTACAGACCAGGTCTTTTGATCATGATTTCACTGTAACTGGTGGGAGCAGATCTCATGTTTCCTTCCTGCCTTTTCCCTTCAAGAATGCAATTGAGTGGGTGGTTCAGCCAGAGACACTCAATAAATATTTGCAAGCAAACATAATAGAACTATGATGACAGCGAGGTGTTGGTACCTGACTCTGGATGGTGACACCCATAGAGTCCTGATGTACCCACAGAAGACCTCACAACACTGTCTGACCCAAGAGCTTGGGTCAGGATCCATCTCACACTCGCTGCCCACCTGGGCTCTGTGCAGTTGGTGCCTTGGCAAGCTTCTTGTCTCCAAGAAGAAGGAATTATTCTCCTAACGAGAGTGCAGACAGAAGAGGGTATTAAGAAGACAGGTAAAAACCACCCAGCAAGAGGACTTGAATAGTATGCAGGGAGGGCAGAGGAAGGGAGGAAAGGAAAAATGTCTCTATGCAGTATTGTGTCTCCAAACTATAGCTTTCGACTAATCCTCCTGTGGATTTGTACCAGCACTCATGTCTAACATTCAAGACGAGAGCCAGACAGAAATGCTTGGATTTTATAAATCCCAGAGAGAAGTTTGTTTATCAAGGTCTAGCATTGTTTGAAAACTCAGCACCTGTCAAAGCCTTGTAGGTCTTTAGCCCTCACACTATAGGCTTCTGGTTTTATGACACTGGCAAATGGGTTTTAGAGAAACATTCAGTGGAAAAACCCAATGTCATGTCTCTTCTTTGGCACTACCTCGCTATAGACTAGGCCTCATCTCTTGTTTGGATCATGTAGAGCCAAATATTTTTCTATTTCAGTATCTTTTGCAGAGATTTCTTTTTAAAGCTCCCCAGGGAATCTTTTGCTCCTACCTATTTATCTTTTAAGGAACAGACAAAGCAGTGTCAGCTCTTTCCAAGACTTTCCCCCAAATTCCACAGAGCAGAATTGCTACTTCTTTCAAATCCCAATGTGTGAGTTCCTTGAAATGCTGTGTCACCCCCAGTGCCTAGCGTTGCTCTTGGTCCATATTGGTGGTGGATACCTGCCTTTAGGAATGAATGTCGAGCGTCCCCTCAGAATTCTAGATAGAATCTAAATCCAAGGAGGTCTATGTGGTAACAATGGCTTCCTGTGTTGAGCATAGGAGTATTTATTAGGCAATACAAAGGTTACCTCATAGGGAAAAGTGCTGGACTATTTCCCAAATTATAGCTCATATTTGATGCATAGTATCATCACCAAGGTGGTAAATTCTATGTGCTGAGCTTTTCTGAATATATTAATAAGTGGTACAAAATGTCATCACCATTTGCACAGGTAACCAGAGTGTTTAGAATACTGTTTTAAGTTGATAGCATTTAGTTAGCATAAAAAATGTCTCTGATTTTAAAGTTAAGGAACTACATGAGGAAAGAGATTTTACATTTCTCCACGCAAAATTTTGGACTAGGCCATTTTTTTCATCATTTCCTGGTTTCTACCTACTCATCTGCCCAAACTTTCACAAGCTTTTAATTGCCCCAATCTTGGTTGTTTGCAGTTTTATATAATTTTTGTCAATCACAAAGTTTTATTCTTTTACTTCTCTATTTTATTTTAGCTAGATGATGAGTGGGAGCTTGTTTTTAAGGGGAGGACTGGTCCTTTATGGAACTTTGTGTCCCTCGGTTATTGCTTTTACATAGTAGATGGCTTGTCTAATGGTAATTTAAAATATAGTAAAAATGTTTGGTAAAGAGAATAGAGTAAATAATTCTGAAAAACAGAAAGCAATGCATTTTGAAGTTTGGCCCTCGGTGTTAGGTTGATTCTCTATAGTCAGTACTTTTTCTTTCTTAGTTTTAGGAACTTATGAAAATCAATAATACCTTTAATACTATTAAAGAATGCCCCTTTAATAGTGAAACAACTTTATATACTCACATATATTGAAAATGGTAAATATAGATAAGCAGTTGTTATGATTTGTGTCTAGTTGTCCTCTGAAAGCCTCATGTAGTCATGGGGTGGATTTCTAGAAGTTGTGATTAATTCATGATCCAATGCTGGGATTATGGGTCTGAGTGATGCTGGGATTATGGCTATGAGTGCTACTCCTACCCTGAGGCAGATGGTCTATGTATAATATAAGGAATGGACAAAAGTTTGCTCTTTGTTTCCAACACTGCTCCATCCTTTTAGCTCCTGCTGTTTTGCTGTTTTTCACCACCATGTACAGCTTTCCTCTGCCATGTGCCACGATGCCTTGGAGACAGCCGAGTATGGACTGAAACCTCCACATAGTGTGAACTAAATAAACCTTTCCTTTTTTTACATTAATTTTATTGAGAAAGAAATAGCACTGAGACAGTTTCAAAACAGGTTAGTAACCTTTCCCTTTTTAATTTGGGTGTCTGGTATTTATTTTCTCCAGCGTAAAAAAAAAAGTAACTAAGATAGAATTTGGTACCAGGAGTTGGACAGTTGTGGTGACTTTACCTGACTATGTGGTTCAAGAGATTTTGGGAATGACACATGGGAAGGGACAGGAAAGGAAGGTTTGCAGATATCACTTGAAAGAGAAGAGGTGGAATGCCTTTGGCTGTTCTGTTGGGAGATTCTGGTGATAGCTCAACAGGCCAGAAGGCTGATAGATATCCTGTTGGTAAAGACCAAATGAGGAGGCTTCTTCTTTGAAAAAGGATTGCATTGGTTGTTGAAGAACATATGATGTGTGTTATGGCTTGGCAGACAGTTTGCTTATATTTCTCTTGCGTTCAAAGACTTTTCCTGATATTGAGATTAACTGCAGCAAACTGATTAACCTGGCAAAAGAAATTTCAAGACAGTCATGTATTGAGACAGTGGCATAGATATTGTTGGGGGATTTTAGTCAGACTCATGTTGAGAATCAAGGTCAAAGAACCCAGCAGGATGGTTTTAAATTGTGAGTTTGGCCAGAAAGGAAGCTCCAATTAAGCTGTGGGCTGCAAAGATAGAACTGAGGAGATTACTATTGCCAAGAAGGAACAGGAGAATAGAAAAGTTGGCCAGATGTATCACAAGAAGTAACAAGTCTCCACCCTTTCCAGTCTCAAAACTGCAAAAGTGAAAGACTGCTTTGAGGAGAAAGCTACCAAGTGCCAAGTTTCAGAATTGTAGCATTTTAGAAAACTTGTTTCTCAGAATCAGGTTCAGAGTGCTCAGCCATCTAAACACTTGACTACAGCCAAAAGAGAAGAAAACCTTGATACTTCTGCAGCTATCAGCAGGCCTTGACATCATCTGTCTGGTGTGGCTTTTAGATACATATAGAATGCAAGAGTTCTGAGGTTAAGAAGGCTCCCACCTAGATTTCAGAAGACCTGGAAGGCTAGGTAATGTGCCCCTGAGAGGGTAGTGTATGAATCTGTGAATAAGAAGCCTAATGTGCAGTGTGAACCACAGAAATTTGGAAAACCTAGGAATGTGGATCATCTGAGAAGAACTGCAAGAAGGGAACAAAGCAGACCTAAGAAAAAAGCCATGGTAGCTACCACCAAATGTGCAATAGAATGGAGCCATGTAAGATCTTTGGGGCTCACAATTTATCACAGTATTGCTTTGGGTGTTCCACATGTAACTATAGGATTTCATGTTTGTCCTGTTGGACATTTTATTTGTTTTGGTCCCACTAGTTTGTATCTCCTTGTTTGTACCTTTTGGAATGGCAATGTTTATCTTGTGCTATTGAATGTTGGAAGTGTTTGACTTTTAATTTGTACTGGGCCTTACAGTTAAGGTTTGTCATATCTTGGAGGAGACTTGGGACTTGGACTTTTCAACAATGCCAAAACTGTTAGAACTTTGGCAACTCTAAGAGATGAACTAAAATGCCTTTTGCATAAAGGGCTTTACATGAATCTTTGGGTGGACTGCTATGGCTTCCAGAGTTTGTGATTAATTGATGATTCAATGCTGGGATTATGGGTGTGAGTGCTCTGGAGCAGATTGCTAACCTGAAAACAGTATAAGTGAGGGACAGAGGCTTGCTCCCTGCTACCACCACTGCTCCTCTTATTTGTTCTTGCTGTTTTCCACCACCTGAACTGCTGCCCTCTGCCATATGCCTCTCTGCATTAGAGCCAGCTGAATATAACAATTTTACCCAGAATTAAATGTTTTATGATAGCATGTACTTTAGTATCACATCTATGCATTGGTTGTTAATGGTGCATCAAATCAAATGACATGAGGCATACTATTCATGCCATCTACAGAGAATAAAGCTTGATATGCAAACCAGCTCATGAATTCTTATCAACAGCTCCAAGTACCCTAAGTCACTGTTGTAAAGACATACATTGTTCTTCCCCAGTGTACATGGAATACACAGTAGAAATAGTTGCCTACCATCACCAGCAAGTGAATACTGACTTTGAGAACTCATACTATGGTTTGTCTGAGACTGACACTTGGGGAGGTTCACTCTCAAAAGGAAAGAAGGTAGAAAAGCAAGATGGCAAATATAAAAGAAGGTGGGCGTTGGTGGTATAGTGGTGAGCATAGCTGCCTTCCAAATATAAAAGAGGTGATTTCAGGTAAGGTGTAGCTTTGGCTTCATATGTGAGGAGCTCTGGACTGTGATTCTACCTGTAAAGTAGGCCACTGTACTATCTATGACATTGGTTTGGCCAGGGAGATAGCTCAGTGGTATAAGTGCCTTCCTGGCAAGTGCAAGATTCTGAGTTCAATCCCTGGTGCCAAAAAAAAAATCATGCTATACTATTGGTTATGTCTACAGGACACCTCTGTAGCAGTTCAGATTTCTGCTAGGTGATGTGGCCCATTGGACAATAAACCCCCCAGGGAATATGGAAGGTCTGAGTTGTTGTGGCCTGGACCACTACAGAGAGATCTAGTAGGTAGATCTGGACACTATCAGCATGTAGTTATTACATGGTCCTCTTAAAAAATATATGAACACCTGTTCTGTACGGTCCCTCAGGTATAATGAGTAATATGGAGGTTCTACTTTCATGAGATCAGCAATTTGTGGAGAAGACAGAAATGAGCTAGTGGATAACTACAGCAACAGAATAACTGTTCTGAGTGGACATTTTCTCATTGACAAAATAAACAGTCTAATAGACTGTGTAATGACTAAGGCAAGGGGTGGGTCAAGTGGACAAACTTGCTGGGTTAGGGCTGGGTAGAGTCCAGGGTGATGATGAGTAACAAGTTGAAGAAGGAAGGGCCAGCCAAATAGTTCAGCAAATTAAAACACATGAAAGCAGGCACAGGGGCTAGAGGTTTGATCCCTGCACCTGCCATGCTGGTCCCACCCTTGGGGCACACTGAGAAGGCAATTGAGACTGGGCATGGTAGCTCACACCTGTAATCCCAGCTCTGGGGAGGCTGAAAACAGGTGGGTCACTATGAATCTGATCTAGTAGTAAGATCTTGAACTCCCTGTAGACCCTTGCCTAAAATATGAAAACAAACAAATAAACAAACAAGTTGAAGAAGGAGGTGAGGGCCTGATGCCCGGTAGAGGAATGACCCTGGTCATGTCCTTAAGAGGGACAGGAGACGAATAGGTTTGAAGAAGAGAATGAAGGCCACTGGGCATATGGTGGACTTGGAAGAGTTGTGAGAGAAGGACGGGGGTGAATCTGATGGACAAGGGGGAGTCAAGGTTGTGAGCATTGTCGTGATTTTGTATACCAACTGTGGAAATGAAATCCTTGGCCTTCACTGAAGCATGAAAGTTGGCAATTTTGTGACCCTGATGTAGGTTTGCCTTGACATTGCCTATTAGAAGAAGGGTCTGTGAAGTAGATTAATGGATGAAACAAGGGAAACTTTAGGATTAAAGGGCAGCCCATGTTTTCAAACCCTACAAACACAGGAAATACTGAATCCAGACATCTTCTGTGGTATTTATGACAGAATTTGCTTTTCTTATTAAAATATTCCCAACATTTTAAAAGATATACAGTTGAACTCAACCTTCCTTTGTCCTTGGCAATGTGACAACACAGCATTTTTAGAAAATAATGTAAGTTGGAATTGACCTTGGCTCTATGCAGGAAAAGTTATCAAGGTCACTGTTTTGAGTTTGTTTTTATTTGAATTGCTATTAAAATGAATCAAGAAGTAAGAAGAATCCATCCTATTTTCACTCAATATTCTCTTCAGACTACAGGTTTGAAATGCAGATATTTTTCTCCCGACTTCTAAATAAATAGTTTTTAAAAAATCTGAAAAATAAAATCTCCAAGTCCTCTGGAGAAGGAGCTATGGTTAGAAAATAGTATTAGATCACGTCCATGGAAAATATTGCCAAGACTTTATTCCCAAGGAAAGATATTGTCTAAAGATCATTGTCTTTCATCAAAGGTGGTAGGTAAATAGAACCCACTAACATTATGTAAAAGCAGGAAGACTGTTCTGCTGTCTCATCTATTATGTCGTTGTTGAAAATCAAGATTGAAGAATCAGTTTCTAAGCTAGTAAAACTTAACGTTTGAAATCCAGAGTGAACTGAAATATAAATGGCATTTCTATCCCTTCTAAAAATGGATTTTTTCAAGTGGTTTTGATTTTACAAAGATTCCAAATTGGTTTGTCATACTCTTGCCCACATATACCCTGCTGATCCTCCCTTATATGAAGCCTACATTTAATTTAGGAGGAACTTAATCCATGTGTTTCTCATTCATTTGTGTAATGCTCTTTGGTGAGAGTTAGTTGATGTCCAAAGTTTGATGGGTATTTTTATAAGTCCTTAAATTTTTTCTTCTATCCAGAAAATTTTATTTTCCAGCATAACATGCCCCTCAACATCAAAAAAGATCTGGGTCTATTAAAAACATCAGTCTCAAGGGGACAGGAGGCCTACCAGAAGGTTTGAGCTTTACAAATGTATTAGATGAATAGCCCCTGTCAAGCAGACAAGTCAAGGCACAGGGGCATAACAAGTATCTATCTCATCTAGGGAGACTTGGCTCTGGTATGTTTTTACATTTCTAGAAGTGATCAGTGAAATTCTATAGCATATAATGTCGGATTCAACAGATGATGCATGACTGGGCCAGATGATCTTAGCTTGCTTTGTGTGACATCTTTGAGGAAAGCAGAGAATTCTCGGATAGCTTTCTGACTGTAACTAGAACAACATTTCCCTTATGAGCACCCTTAGCAGTTTCCTAGTATGGTTCAGTGGCTAGGCTTCATTTTCTAGAAAGCAAGATAAAGCCAAAAGATGAATTGTGGACCTCAGGGTTAAATAGGCTTTGCCAAGAATATCTATTATGGGCTTGATAGTGAACAACTGCTGGGTGATATGTGCAAGAGGCTTTTATAAGAATAATTTCCTTTGTCCCATTTACTTCAGCTGTTCAAAGACTCAATTTTTCCATCCTTTAAGGACACCTGATGTCTCTGGGAAAAGAATGACCCATAAACCACCTTTTTAAATCAAATACTTGGCAATGCATGCATGACCATCAGAAAATGATCACTTTACTGCAAAAGTTTGCAATCATCTGAGATCATGTATTATTTTCCTACGAGGCCAGAAATATACTGCACTATACTATCATAGTTCCATCATGGTTTGCTGTTTTGCCAAAGTGAGTTTCTAGTTAACCTTTCTAAAAGATTTTCCAGCCCACCAGATAGGAGTCAGGCAACCTGAAAAAGCAGAGATGGTGATGAAATTTCTGTTTCATCTATGAAGTGTTCCAAAGGGAAGAGGTATTAATCTTCCATTTTTATCTTTCCATTATTTTGAAATGCAACTCATCACGAATTCTGTGGATTCTTCCTTGTTCCTGTGGTCTTTGCATGAGTAACATTGTAATCACCTGAAAGTTTGTTTAGTAATTCAGAATTTTAGGCTCCATCCCAGACCTGTAGAGTTATAATCTGCTCTTTGGCAAATATCTTAGTAACTCATATATTCATTAAGGTTTGGAAACATCTCTACAAATTACTTCGTAAATCATTTCTTACATCTATCCTGGATTATTATAATTTATTCACAGCTTTTGCTCTTATTTCTAGTGTCTTCTAAATTCAGACATAGGATGGCCTTTAACAAAACTCTACTGGGTAACTAATTCACTGTGCTGTTTAAAACCACATTTCATACTGCAGAACAAATAAAACATGAGCTTCTAGACATCACTGAAAAGTCCTGTGTAAGTGGCCTCTGTCTCTTGTTTGACTCGTTTGCTACTACTTTTTCTGGTCTATCCTTCAGGAACAACAGCCTTTCCAGCTCACACAGCCAGTTTTAGTGTTCTCTCCTCTTCTTATGCTGTGGAAGAACTCATAGTTTTGCATCATTTGGATCTATTGTGCATGTCATCCCACTAGAGAACTGCTCTGACTACTGCCCTCATCCATTTGTGCTGCTACATCAGAATACCCATGCTCAGAGATGTCCAATCTGGTGGGCTGTATTTCCTTTCACTTCTGGAGGCTCAGAGTTCCAGATCAAGGTACCAGCAGATTTGGTGTTTGGTGAGGGCCTTGGTGTTTGCTTTTAAGATGTCATCTAGCTGTGTGATCCTGAGTCCTCATGTAGAATGGGGAGAAATGGAAAAAGGCAAAACTTATTCCTTTCTTCTCCTTTATAAGACTTTGACTCATAATTACTTCCTTAAATACCCATGTCTTAATACCACTAAAGTGGAAATTAAATTTTAACACAAATTTTGGGAGAACTTCAAATACTAGTGGCCACCAAATTTAAGTTCACTCTTTTTACTACATGATCTTGTTTTATTTTTGATCAGGTTTTATGCCTTTTGTTTTAAAGACTACTTGGACACTAACACCCTATCATCTGCTTTTGAAATTTAATTTTTCTGCTGTTTTTGTTTGCTTGGGGCTATTTTGCTTTGCGGTACTGGCAATATAACTCATGATCTCGTTTTATGTTTTAGTGCTTTCTGAACCTTTTGAAAACTGTCTTGTTTAATTTTTAATGGATTAATTGCTATCCAGATTCTATAGGAAACTTTCTAACTCATTCCAGCCATATCTGCAACATATAGACTTTTATCTGGAGTAGAAACACTTGATATATATTCATTGAATAAATTGATGAATAAATAATTGGATGTGAACTCTAAAAAAAAAAACATAAGTGACCTGGTCATTCATTGTCCTTCCTTTCTCTCTTCTTGATTTGTCAAATGTTTGTCATGCATTTAACCTATGCAAGATCAAGGATAACTAGGAAGAGGAAGGAGCAGACCCAGTCACTGACTAAGTCGAGCACGAAGTGCTGATGGAGGTGCAGCTGTTAACCAAAATTCCAGCAATGCCATCCTGTAGAACATGTGAAAGTTTTACTGTCTCAGTGTGAGGATCTGAGTCACAGAGTTGAAGCTGAAGGATGAATTCATGTTTATCTGTAGAGGGAAGTGAGAAGGAGCATTTTGTGTAGAAAGAAAACTGAATCCAAAATGCAGAGTGGGATGTTGAAAAATGAGCCAAAGGAATAAGATGGGGAAGCTGGAGAACAGAGGGAATTCTGCATGGTGAGGCTGGAAAGGCGTGCAGCAAGAATGGTACCCTTCTAAGGCCTGGATTCGTGAGACAGTACCAGCCTACTGCTGGGATCTGCTATACTTTGTCCTAGGACTCCTTTCCCTTCTCCATGGTGCTCTGGTTTGGATGATTAACTATGTGGCCAGTCTTATAGGCCATCTTATAGGCATTTATCATCAGAGGCTCACCACAAAGACTTGTGGTTAAGAATGACAGCTCTGAACCCAGATCTTCTGCTTTCAAGTGAGTGGCTTGCTATGATTTGCGTTATGCATTCTTTGGTCAATTGCTAAACTCTGGGCTCTGGCTTCCTTCATGGTAAAATATGGATTCAATAATTATAACATTCAGTGCAAAAAGTTGTAGTAAGAATTAAATAAGTTAATAACACCAATGATGTGGGATAGTATCTGATATATATGATTACTATATACTTCTAGTTTGTCATTATTATTAATTTTTATTCTTAATTGACATAATATTTGTACTTTTTGTGGGTTACAGTACAGATAATTTGACATCTTTATACTACGTATAATGATCAAGTAAGAATGGTAAGTTTTTAATTTTCAAAAAGGAATAAAACCCAGGGTTGCTTCACTGAGCCATGACCCCTATCCATATCTATATCTATCTATACTATATAGATTATTTTGAGACAAGTTCTTGTTAAGTTGCTCTGGCTGGAATCAAACTTGTTATCCTCTTGCCCAACCATCCGAAGTACTAGGATTATAGACGCGGCCACCATGCATGGAGCATGAGAAATAATATAAGCCTCTAAAGCTGTGTAAAGCCTGGGAAGATAGCCCAGTGGAATAAGTGCTTGCCTGGCAAGAGCAAGGTCCTAAGTTCGATCCCTGGTGCCACCAAAACCAAAAAAAAAAAAAAAAAAAAAAAACAAAAACAAAAACCAGACAAACCAGATGATCAGATTCTGGGCCGGGCGTGGTGGCACATGCCTGTAATCCCAGCACTCGGGAGGCTGAGGCAGGAGGATTGTTGTGAGCTCGAGGCCAGCCTGAACTGCATAGTGAGAACCTGTCTCAAAAAGACAAAAAAACAAACAAACAAACAAACAAACAAACAAACAAAAAAGAAAAACAAAAAACAAAAAAAAAATAAAGCTGTGTAAAGAGGTTGATACAGTCAGAATTGTGTTTTGCAAAGATCATTTAACTTTCATGTAGAATAGCATTTCATATTCTTTTATGTTATTGAAGAACAAATAGCAATGAGACAGTTTGAAATCAAATTAGCAGGACAGATTCAATAGTTAATACACTGCATATAGTTTTCATAGTTTTTTTTCATCATACAAGGCACATTCTTGATAATCTACCTACAAACTCCATTTTTTTAATTTTTAGCATATTTATTCCTTGTTTTAAATTTTTGTTTTATTGAAGTACAAATATCAATGAGATAGTTTTAAGATACTTTGACAAGATGGATTTGATAAATTAATACCTTGCAAACTGTTTTCATAATGTTTTGGTATCATAGAAGGTGCACACATGATATTATACTTACAGACATTATCACACTGTATGTCTCTTATCAGTAAATAAAGAGAGTATAGCTGTTTGCGCATCTTATTTTTTATACCTGAATTACATCAAAGATTCAATAATTAATACTTTCTACCTTGATATTTTCCTAGTGGTTGTCCATAGTACTAGAAGCTGACCATTAGAGCAGATGTCTCTAATCAATGAATTAAGAGAATGTAGTTGTGTACTTATTCTTAAAAGCTGAGTTACAGTACAGTTTCAATAATTAATACTTTCTGCCTTGTTGTCTTCCTAGTGGTTGTCCATAGTACAAGAAGCTGACAGAATATCCTGTCCAAACACTATTATTGCAAATCTTGCTTCTCATAGAATTATACAGAAGTACTGCATATTTATCCTAACTGTACTGTTTATACAAACACAGAATGGTTCTTCCTTTGTATCCTCTTTTTTTTGTTTAGTCTTGTCAAAGATGGGCATTCCATTGCCATTCAATTACTATAGGTTCCTGAACTCAATGAAATAATCAAGCACAGTCCAGCAGTTTACAATAAGAGTAGATTATTTGAAGAAGTTGTTCATTTACAGCTCTGCTTATTATTATGGCTTTATTTTATATACCTCATATTTATACTTTTCCGCTGGGTGGTTAAGACTGAGATAAAGCAAGACCAATATAACAAAAAAATGTAGCTTTTGAATCTGATGAGGTCAGTCAAGTTCCCTCAAGGTTTATGCTGTATCCCCATACCTCACGCTGTAGATCCTTTGTCAGTGTCAGCCATGTTGATGAATCAGGGCCATTGCTTGACCAGTTTGCTCTCTGTGAGAACCTGAGAGAAAGTTTTGTCTCCATGTGACTCTCCTTAGGCACACTATAGATCATCTATCGCATTCCTCTGTGGCTCCATAATCTTGATCAGAAAATTTGGGGCACAACTGATGTTACATGTATGGTTTTTTCTATGTCCTGAGTCTTCACTGACCTTGAAAGGCTAGGGCCAAAATGTTGGCTGACATTGCAGCCCTTCCATTTCTCCAATTTTTGCTCTGCAAACTTAAGTTGTTAACCATCCAGAAGAGAAGCTGATTAGTACTCTACAACATATGCAGTTCAGTTTACCCTAACTATCTGACTCAATTCTTTGTAGTTGTTATACATTTCTATTCGTATTTCTTCTTTTGACTTCTTATGCTAGGGAGACTATATGATATTTGCACATGTGTGTCATGTTTATTCATTTATGAGTATATGTTCAAGTAGCATCCAATTCAATATAAATGCTTCAAGTTTATCATTCTTCATAGATGAGTAATATTCCATTGTATAGCAATACCAAATCTTTTTCAACCACTCCTCATGTGACAGGCATCTTGCTTGTTTCCAAAATTTGGCTATCACAATTTGTGCTGCTATAAACATAGGTACACATATATCACTATGATATGTTTTCAGTTCCTGCGGGAAAATTCCCAGAAGGGGGATAAGGACTCTCCACACTGATCTCCACAATGGTTGCACCAGTCTGTATTCCCACCAGCAGTGGAAAACTGTTCCCTTTTCCCCACATCCTCTCCAACATTTGTTGTTGGTTGATTTCTTTATGATATGCATTCTTCTGGAGTGAGATGGTATCTCAGTGTTGTTTTAACTTGCATTTCACAGATGGCTAGCGATGTGGAGTGTTTTATTATATATTTATTTGCTTCTTTAATTTCGTCTCTGAGAAGTGTCTATTCACCTCAGATGCCCATTTCTGGACTGGGTCTTTAAATTTGAGGGCCCTAATGTATCTTAGTTCTTTATATATTCTAGAGTGCTTATTAGTTAGGATTTTTTCAAAATTTGTGGGTTGTCTTTTCACATTGTTGACAATTTCTTTTGACGTGCAGAAACTTCTCAAGAAGATTTAATCCCAGTAGTTAATTATTTCCAGTGTTTCCCGTGAAAATACATGTTTGTTCATGAACTCTTTGCCTACCCCTACGTCTTCAAGGGTTCCTCCTACTTTCTCTTCCAGTAGATTGAGTGTTTCTGTTTTAATGTTTAGATCTTTAATCCATTTTGACTTTAGCCTAGTGCATGGTGATAGATCTGGGTCAAGTTTTAGTTTTTGGCATGTAGAAAGCCAGTTTTTCTGGCACCATTTGTTAAAAAGGATATCTTTCTTCCAGTAAGTTTGCTTGGCCCCTTTGTCGAAGATCAGGTGCCTGAGTGTGTTTACAGAGGCCTCTGCATCTTCTAATCTATTATATTGATCCTCAGGTCTATTTCGTTGCCAATACCATGTTGATTTTATCATACTGGCTTTGTAGTATAATTTCAAGTCTGGAATTGTAATGCCTCCTGCCTTGTTTGCTGGCTGGGATTGCTCTCACTATTCTAGGTCTTTTCTGGTTCCAAATAAATTTTAGGAATGATTTCTCTAGGTCTGGGAGGGATGTTGGTGGCAGTTTGATAGGAATCGCATTAAATCTGTACACCAAATTTGGAAGTATGGCCATCTTCACTATGTTGGTTCTTCCTATACAGGAACAAGGAATATCTTTTTATTTTCTGAAATCCTCTATGATCTCTTTTCTTAGTGTGTTGTAATTTCCTGTGAAAAGATCTTTGATCTCCTTGGTTAAGTGAATTCCAAGATTTTCATTTGCTGTTGTGCTATTGTAAAATGTAATCTTTCTGTAATTTCCCTATCAGTATGTTTGTTGTCTGTGTAGAGGAATGCTATTGATTTTTGAGTATTGACTTTGCGTCCTGCTGTGCTCCTGAAATTCTATGTTCAGGAGGGAGATTGGCCTGTAGTTCCCTTTTTTGGTTGTGTCTTTCTCTGGATTTGGAATCAGTATACTTGCCTCCAGAAATGATTTTGGGAGGACTGCTTCCTTTTCAATTTCATTGAAGAGTTTGAGGAGTGTAGGGATTATATCTTCTACAAATTTCTTGCAGAGTTCAGCTGTGAATCCATCAGGACCTGGACTTTTCTTTATCAGAGGCTTTTTATTATGTTTCATATTTCATTGGCTGTTATTGGCTTATTGATTCAGTTTTGGTAATTTGAATCTGTCCATTTTTCTGTGTCTTCTATTCTGTGAATGTAAAGATTCTCTAAGTAACTATTGATAATCTTCTGAATGTCCACTGGGTCTGTGGTGATTTTACCCTTTTCATTCCTTATTGCTTGTATTTGAATTTTTCTTTTCTGTTTTTGATGAGGCTAGCTTGGGGCTTATCAACTTTATTTAGTCTTTCAAATACTTTTTGATTTGTGGATTCTTTGTACTGTTTTCTTCATCTCAATTGAATTAATTTCTGCTCTAATCTTAATGATTTCTTCCTGTCTTTGGGCTCTGGGCTTGGTTTACTCTTCCTTTTCTAGATGTCGGAGGTGCAACATTAGGGTGTTTATTTGTTCCCGTTCTGTTTTCCTGTGTGAGTTCATAGCTATGATTTTCCCTCTGAGAACTGCTTTTATCACCAATAAATTCCAGTAAATTGTGGTTGAATTTTTCATTGAATTGTAGATATTGTTGAATTTCTTGTTTAATTTCATCTGTGACCCATTGATTGCTGAGTAGGGTGTTGTTTAATTTCCATGAATTTAGCGGGTTTTTCTGCTTTCTTTTGTCATTTATTACCCATCTCATTGCACTGTGGTCAAATAATATGCATGGGATAATTTCTGTTTTCTTGCAGACACTTAAGTTGATTTATGGATTAGTATTGGTCTATTTTTGAAAATGACCCATGTGCAGCTGAAAAATGTATATTCAGCTGTGGTTGGGTGGAACACTCTGTATATGTCCACTAGGTCCATTTGATCCAAGCTCTGGTTCAGTTCTGCTACTTCTTTGCTAATTTTTTTGTCTGGTTGTCCTATCTTTTTGAGATAATGGGTATTAAGGTCTCCTGTGAAGATTATGGCCTTGGATATTCAAATTTTCATGTCCATTAAGATTTTTCTTACATAGTTGGGTGCTTCTGTGTTTGGTACAGAGATATTTATGAGTGTTACCTCTTCCTCTTGAATTTTTCCCCTAACCAATATATAGTGGTCTTCTTTGTGTTGTTTGATCATTGTTGGTTTGAAGTTGAAACTATTTGAGAACAGAATTTCTACTCTTGCTTTCTTCTTGGGTGCTGGCATGTAGTATTGTTTTCCATCCTTTGACTTTAAGCCGATGAATGTTTTTTGAATTAATTGTGTTTCTTGTACAGAGCATATTGTTGGATTTTTGTTTCCTAATCCACTGTGCCAGTCTATTTCTCTTAATTGGTGAATTGAGTCCATTTACATTGATGGTTATAATTGAAATGTGTTGACATGATTGTCATGATATTTACCTATTGTTGTTTGTGATGGTTAGTGGGTTCCTTTTGTTCTCATTCGTGGAGCTCTGGTCATTGTGCTCTCTCTTTAGGGCATCTTTCAGTAGCCTGTGTAGGGATGGTTTTGTCATCATGAAATTCTTTAGTTGTTCTTTGTTGTGGAAGTATTTCACTTCTCCATTAAATTTGAAAGAGAGTTTTGCAAGTTATAGTAGTCTTGGTTGGAATTTGTTTTTATAAAGGACTTGAAGAACTCTGCTCCATGCTTTCCTAGCCATCATGGTCTGTGTAGAGAACTCGGCTATAATTCTGATGGGTTTTCCTTTGAATGTGATCTGCTTCCTTTCTCTAGCAGCTTTCAGTATATTATTCTTGTGTTTGATTTCTAGGATCTTGACTATTATATGTTTCAGTGTGTTTTTAGTTGGGTTGAAGTTATTTGGTGTTCTGCATACTTTGGTTACCTGAATGTTGGATTGTGTCCTTGTATTTGGGATTTTTTTCTGCTATCATAGAGTTCTGGTCATTGCGGTCCCTCTCTAGAACATCTTTCAGTAGTGTGTGGCTTTGCCATCATGAAACTCTTTAGTTGTTCTTTGTCATGGAAATATTTCACTTCTCTATAAAACTGGAAGAGAGTTTTGCAGGGTATAGTAGTCTGGGCTGGAATTTGTTTTCATAGAGGACTTGAAGAACTCTGCTCCATGCTCTCCTTGCCTTCATGGTTTGTGTAGAGAAGTTGGCTGTAATTCTGATGGGTTTTCCTTTGAATGAGATCTGCTTCTTCTCCCTAGAAATTTTCAGTGTATTAATTTTGTGTTGAATTTCTGGGATTTTAACTATTATATGTCTTGGTGTGTTTTTACTTGGGTTGAAGTTATTTGGTGTTCTGTATACTTCAGTAACCTGAATGTTGGATTGTTTCCTCATATTTGGGAAGTTTTCTGCTCTTACTTCTGCCCATATTCTTTTTGTTTCATTTGTATTGGCTCCGTCATTCTCATTAATACCAATTAATCTCACATTGTTCATCTTGGCATCATCTTGCAGGTGATAGTTTATTTTTTACTGCATTCTTGTATTTTAAGAGATTCTTTCTCACCTTTTACTAGCTGCACCAATGTCTTCAAGATCTTATATTCTGTCTTTACTTTCACTCAAATGGTTTTGTAGACTCATGATTGAGATTTTAAGTTCTTCTATATTTCTTTGATTTTGCTTCATGTGATCTATTTCTTTTCTGTTTTGGTAATTTCAGTAATCTGTCATATTTCTGATCTCTTATATTTTTTTATCAATGTCTTCTTAGAGGTAGCTATTAATTTTTTACTGCAGAGGTTTTTCCAAATTGGGTTTCCTCCGTATATTTCTGGAATTGATTCTCTACTTCAGATGCTATGATTTCAAAAAAGTATTTTTTTATTTCAGAACTTATTTCTGCTTTGTGCTCCTCTTTATCTTTCTGCTGTTGTTTCTTTGCTTGAGGTGTTGTTAATTCATACATTTCAGCTGAATAGTGTTCTCTGCACTTGTTCTGGGTGGGTATTGGCTTTCCCCCATACATTTCTGGATTTGATTCATTACTTCATATGCTATGTATTCAAAAATTTCTTTTTTTATTTCAGGCATTAATCCTGGTATGAGTTCCTCTATACCTTTCTGCTGTTGTTTCTTTGCTTCCGCCTCTGTTAATTCATTCATTTTAGCTGAGCCTGTGTTCTCTGCACTTATTGGTAGACTCGAGACCTGAGATTGCATTGTTCTCATTGTCTTTGTCATTTTGTATAGCACTGACCTTGGCAACAATATAGACCTGAGGATCAGTGGAATAGATTAGAAGACGCAGAGGCGTCTATGAAAACACTCAGCCATCTTATCTTCGACAAAGGGGCTACACAAGCTCACTGGAAGAAAGATAGCCTCTTTAACAAATGGTGCTGGAAAACATGGCTTTCTACATGCCAAAAACTAAAGCTTGACCCAGCTCTATCACCATGCACTAAATTAAAGTCAAAATGGATTAAAGATCTAAACATTAAAATAGAAGCACTCAATATCCTGGAAGAGAAAGTAGGAGGAACTCTTGAAGACATAGGGGTAGGTAAAGAGTTCATGAACAAACATATATTTGCATGGGAAGCACTTGAAAGAATCGACAACTGGGATCAACTCTTCTTAAGGAGCTTCAGCATGTCAAAAGAAATTGTCAACAGAGTGAAGAGAGAACCCACAAATTTTGAAAAAATCCTAACTAATAAGCAATCAGACAGAGGACTGCTGTCTAGAATATATAAAGCACTGACCTCTGACCTTTGGTGTAGATCTTTGGTGCAGTTATGACCTTAGCGTGTTAAAAGATTCGGGTGTCAGTTTATTGAGTTTGAGATTACTTAGTTATGCCTGGCCCGGATCTAGGTGTTGTGTTCAGTTCTTTTTTGGTGCAGCTCTTCTGGTACAACTGTGAGACTGTGGTTCCCCTCTGTTTTGTCCCTGGTCCTGGGAGTATTGGGGAGTGCAGAAGCTCTCCTACACACTCCTTAGGCTGGGTGAGGGTGGTTCGGGTGGAGGGAGATTCAGAAAAATTCTCACTCTGTTGTAGGCTTGGGAGCAGGTGCTCCGGGGAGTTGCCAGGCAAGTTAGTCTAGGGTGTCTCAGGCCTACTGCTGGCTCGCTGGGAGGTTTTGGGGGCAGGGGCTCCTGATGGTGCAGAGCGCACAGTGGGAAGCCTAAGGCTCTCCCACACCCTCACTGAACCAGGCTTGTGTGGATTGGGTGGAGAGAGAGTCGGAAAAATTCCCACTCAATCAGCGGGCGTGGGGGCAGGGGCTCCTGGCAGTTGTCAGGCAATTCAGTTGGGGTGTCTCAGGCCGACCGCTTGCTCACTTCAGTATTTCATATTGAAGAATTAGGGATAAAATTCTTACAAAGTTCTCCATTCAATGACTAGAGCATTGTAAGTATTCATTAAACAGGAAAAGTAGGTGGTTATAATGATTATCTTCTACTAAAAGTAGAAGCATTCATAAATAAAGTTCTTACGTATCACCTATCAATTTTTCTTTGGTAGTATTTGGCAATCAACAAATGACTTCAACTGTGAAGGTAGCTGAGTCAGAAATAATGGAAACAGCAAAAATCAAAGTGGAACTCCCACCCAATTTACTCTTATCCTTATTCTATCCTCCCCAAGCCTGCTCATTTTGGATTGTGAAGAGGATTTCCATATGCATGTTCTATTAAGTAAATGATTTCCAAGGCCATGAAAACTTAGCCACATCAAGAAGAGTTAGAAGGGTTATGCTATTTTCCCACAGGGATTCGACTTGAACTTCCTGTCCTAGAATGTCTCTTCTGCTGCTCTTGATATTTCTGCTAATCTTAGGGTGATAGGGTGTAGTGGGAGGAAGAGGCTGAGTACAGAACACACCTCAAGTCACTTGTCACAGTGAAATTCCCCTCTCCTGGGAGTGTGGAGAGGAATTACAGAAACATGGCAGATAATTAACATTTTCCAGGGTGAACAGGAATGGCTTGTCCTGCAGTAGCTTGAAAACTGTGAATTTCTCACTATTCTCGGGGAAAAGGTAAAGCCTTGCAGGGTAATCTCACTTAAAGCTTGAGCAATGGGGTTGCTGTGGTAAGTTGTTAGCTGTTTGGTTTTCAGGTGTCATCATTTTACCACTTTTGGCTTCCCCAGCCTAAAGATTTAGAATAGACTGAGGTGCTCTTAGAAAAGTAAGTTCTCTGACCTTTTTCAAGGCATTTTTAACCCTTGGAAATCCCTTATAATTAATTAGAATCCATGTATGGTAATGTTGGCTTTTCAGATTCTTTGGTGCTAAAAATGGATCTATTCCATTGAGTTAGACACCAGTGGTAGAAATAGCATGGCATGCCAGCTGGAGGACTGGTGAAAAGAACTGTATTGGTTACTTTTCTCTCATTGCTGGGACAAAATACCTGACACCCAGAATTAAGGAAGGAAAGGTTTGTTTATCTCACAGTTTGTAGAGGTTTCAGTCCATACTCAGCTGACTCCATGGCAGAGTGGCACATGGAAGGGCCTAGCAGTTCATGGCTGCAGAAAACAGCAAAGAACAAAGGGAGGAGCAGTGTTGCAGCTAGCAAACCTCCTTATATTGTATCCAGGCTGTCTGCCCCAGGGTGGGTGTATCACTCACACCCATAATCTCAGCATTGGATCATGAATCAATTACAAACTCTGGAAGTCAGCCCCAATGGCTACATGAGGCCTTGGGGGGACAACTAGACACAAACCTTAGCAAGAATGTAACCATGCTTTAGATGTGAGGTCATCTTTCAATCGCCAGTTCATCAGTGATGTTATAATACTCATTTGGCATTGACAGTGCACATGAAGATCAGTCCTTGTGTTTTATGTTTTTAGATCTCTACAAAGAGATTTATTTATCTGATTCTGTGCCAACTGTCATGAAGATACTTTAAGGAGATGGTTGTTAAGGCTAGTTTAAACAGACAGACAGACAGACAGACAAGAGATGAGGAGGTGATAACGGAGGTACAATAATCTGTGTGGGGGAAATCGAAGGGAAAGTCAGGAATGGATTCAGCCTTTGAGTACAATAATGAAAGGCGTCAGGTAACAAAGAAAAATGTGTCAATAGAGTATTTAACTTGTCACACTGTCAGCCTATCATTTAGTTCCTTATAAAAACATTATAAGGAAAATTAGGTCATTCTTAATTTCATAGACAAAGCCCCTGAAGATTAGATAAAGAAAGTATTAGGGCCAGACTGTGAGGGAACTTGAGTGCCAAGCTAAGCAGTTGTGACTGTGTCCATTGTGATGTACAGTTTTCTTAACTCAGTAGAGTGCAATATATTCTGAGCTTTTGAGAGAGTGACAACAAATTTTAAGCATTGGATTTGTATGTGAAAAAAATCAGATTATATAAAAGTGTTTTGTTGGTATAGTTCATAAGTGGAGGAGACAAATATTTAAATGTACTGTATGTGTGTGGATGTGGGATTAGAGAAACCTTTACCCCAAAATCTTACCCTCATTTCTTGGTACGAGTATATGAAATTCTATATATGAAGATGCACTTGTTCAAGTCCAAGAATATTCTGGAGATTTCCATCATTTTTCTTTTCTTCCATCCTCCACTTGTCTTTGTTTTTCTTTCTTTTTGAGGATCTTACTGAGCACTTGCTGAGAATGTGTCTTATTGCTTCAGGATGAGGGCATGAAAAAGTAATTTTCTTTTGGAAGGCAGAGTCTGGTGAAGAGAAAATTAGGTCATATGTACAATATTGTAAGGTCAGTGCCTCACAATACACAGTGTTGGAGTACAGAGAAAAAGCTCCAGAAAAGAGGCTGTGACCATCAGATAAGACTGTAGAGGAGTCCCCTAGCAGAAGTATGAAGGGTCAGGCCAGGTAAGGGTTAGGCATTTCAGGCCAGGTTATGGTAATTTCAAGGATCGGAAACTATTTTTTTTTTTTTTTTTTTTTTTTTGTCTTTTTGAGACAGGATCTCACTATGCAGTTCAGGCTGGCCTTAAGCTCACTTTGTAGCTCAGGCTGGTCTCGAACTCACAACAATCCTCCTGCCTCAGCCTCCCAGAGTGCTGGGATTACAGGCCTGCGCCACCACGCCCGGCTTGGAAACTATTTGAGGTTGAAGAATGCAGTGCCATTCCGTATTTTTAGGACATTTCTTAGTTACTTTTCTTGGTGCTGAAACAAAGTACCTGATACCCACAATTAAAGAAGGAAATGTTTATTTATTTCATAGTTTTTAAAGGTTTTAGTCCTTAATCAGCTTGCTCCAAGGCAGGATGGCACATGACAGAGAGGCAACAGTTCATGGCGGTGGGGGACAGCAAAAGCAAGCAAGCAAGTGAGAGACAAGCCTCCTTTGTCTCTCCTACTGTATCCAGGCTATCAGGATTAGGGGGACATCAGTCAACTAGTCAACAGATCCACCAGTCACACATCCTTAATTCCAGCATCCTTAGTTCTAGCGCTGCATGATGAATCAATCACACACTCTAGAATCAATCTCTAAAATAATCCTCTGAAAAAGTCCTATGACCACATGAGGCTTTTAGGGGACATCTGGACTCAAAGCATAATAGGGTGCATTGGATGGGTGAGGGATTGACAGTTAGATGACATGTATGGATCAAAACAGGACTATGCTATTTTTTCTTTTTATAAAGTGTGTTTAGATTCTACCCTTCAGCTGATGAGTGACTCTAGTGTTTTGATATTCTTTCAGATAAAAATCCTGCAAGGTAATTTAGAGGGATCTGGGACATTCAGCATTGTATCTGATTTTGGGCACAGCTTTATCTAGTTATTTCTCATTGTGTTTTTTCCAGGTAGGTTTTATTCCTTGGCAAATATGGTACCCAAGGTTTTAAGGTTTGCATTTAGCATCTAGAAATCCTTATAAAAGAGACAAGAACTTTTCAGAAGATTTCCATATAAACATCCCAGGAAGCATTTTCACTGGCTTTTATGACAATGGTGGTAGAGTGTCAAGTTGATTGGCTTTGGGATCTGCCTGGGCCTGTGGTGGATCACATTGCTGTGTGTCTGGGTGGGCCAAGGAGGTGCAACCCTAGGCTTTAGTCTGGTCACTTACACCTCCTCCTTTGGTCTGTTCTCCTGCTCTGTTTTCTGGTCACCATGCACTAAGCCCTTTGGCCTTGCTGCACCCTTTCCCCATGAAATTCCTGCTTTGTAGCCATCTGACCATGGACTGAATTTCCCAAAAATCATAAGCCAAATTGAATCTCTTCATTTCAAATGTGTTTGTTGGTATTGTTTCTCAGCAGCGGAAAGCTGACTAATATAGCTATTTTAGTTTATATTCTTTTATTTGAATTAATTGCAGAGGCCAAAGAGATATCAAGTTTATTGACATGTCACACAATCATCTCTTGACCTGGAGAGTGGAATTCACCTAAACCCAATGGACATTTCCGCAAAGAGATGCCAGATAGATCATGAACATACCCAAGAGAAGAACTTTTGAAAAATTTTGATGAAAGATATATGGTTGATTTTTTGTTTTTGTTTTTGTTTTTTGTTTACTGAAGCAGCTTCATGTATTAATCCCTCCAGTGGTGTCCACACTGGGCATTGCAGCACTTGTAGAAGGTGGTCATCGGCTAGTCTGCAGAGCGGGTCTGAAGCTGCATGAAGTAGGCATGAGGATGTTCACACTGGCGACATGGTTCTGTAGTAGAGTCAGCATTCTCCCAGGCTGCTGCTCCTCCAAGGACATAGCTTCGGATACTTCCGGTTTGTTACCTTGTGGGGGATGTTGTGCACGTGAGGGCAAGTGTTGCAGGTGAAGCGGTGACCGTGCTGTCCCTCTGCTGCAATCAGCCCGTTCCCATAGCTGGGGCAGAAGAGTAGCATGGTTAGGACTCAGTTGCATCCCAAGCTTATAGTTCACCGCGACAGTACCCCGATATGATTGATTGAAATGAAATTTTTGTTTTATCTTAAAAATACAATAGGAAAAATAATTGAGCACAAATCATGACATTTAAATGTTACACAAAATCAATTGTCTTAGAAGATGGCTCATGTTTACACTGTGGTCACATACACCTATTATAGCAAATGTTATAGGCACTTTACCCAGATTTCCTGTACTGGGCAGGTCATGAATTGCCTGCTTCCTGCTACAGGCTCTCTGCAGCTTGCTTTGATAAACTTGGTTCATTAAGGGTGCCACTCATTCCCTGGAGTTCCTGAGGAATTGGGTTGAAAGCACACACACAGCCTGTCTTGACTTTTCCCACTCCTTCGTATACTCCCTTTTTTTCCTTGCTGATTTCTCCCTAAAGCTCTCCTTCCAAGTAGCACTTGTATAAGAATCCTCATCTAGTATTCTGCTTCTAGGCAACTGACCTAAGATACTCACAGACACATTTCTGTGAAACTCAAGGGTAAGGAGACTTTCTTGTCTAAGATCTTTGAAGAGGGTCTGTAAGTGCTAACTGCTTTCTAGGAATGGGTGCTGAAGAAGGGAGGGTGTAAAAGAAGGCAAATTTATGCCACCTCCCTGCTCTACTTTGGCCAGGCCTGTCTTTTTCTCTGAAGTCCTAAGTGCCTGTCTGAAATTTCACTGCCTATTCTTTGCTAAGCAAATGTCTATTGCTATGCTGCATGTTAGAATTTTCTTGGGAAAGTCAAGGCCTTTGGTTCACAGCTTTCATAACTCATGTAACCCCACCCTCTGGGAGCCTTGGGACACACACAAAGAGGAGAACACAGCTCTGCTCTAATCTCATAGCATTTTCCTTCAATAAAAAAAATCCAAACAAACTGAACCAAAACAGTTCCCCAAACTGGATAATCTTAATAGGATACAGTGGTTGTCTTTTAGTCCAATGGAGACCAGCTATGCAGATTCAACAGATATTCAGATTCAACTTTTTTGTTTCAAAGTTTATATTAGAGATTAATTGAATGGATTCATTTATCTGGTTCTGCAGATAATTGTGACAGTTGCATTTGGATTCTGTACGAAAGGCATACTTTAAATTTCAAAGCATTTGTATTGCACAGGTCATTACAGAAAATAGAAAATGGTAAAACACTGAGACCCACTGATTTTCTAAAGGCCCACAAGACAGGGATATAAATTTATAGCCACTCTGACCTTTTGGCATTCTCTGGCTTGGCTTCAGAGTTCTACTTCTACCTCCAGAGGTGGTGGCACCTAGAGAAAGTTCACCGAGGACAGGGTGTTGCTGCTACATCTGACCTTTGTTTGAGAGCCATAGCAAAGGTTTATGGTTTGGTGCCCAGTTTTGCTATCAAAATAATTACTCAAAAGGATATTTATTCTACTTTAATTTCCACTGTAGGGAAGGCATTGGGAGCTGTGGATGAGTGGCTAAGATTCCATCACAGCTACGTCTACGGGGCACGTTCGTTAATCCAAAGGACCTGAAAAGACCTGCATTTAGGTATTGGGTTAATTGTCAAGAAAGGTGTGGATCATGGGAGAAATTCCTTGTGTCTTACATAACAATGAGATGTACAGTATCACAAGTCTAATAAAGGCTTCCCTCTCTTTCTGGGCCCCACCTAACTTTGCCAACCTGCCATGTATGGTTACACCCTCAAGCAGTTTTCTTAGTGCGCAACTCCCTGTGGTACCACATTTTCCCCCCTCTTTTAACAATAATGTTCTCTTGTTGAAACTTTATTTTCCTCTACCCTGCCCTAGGCTAGGCTTTCTACAGACCTAGAATTTTATGGTGATTCTCCTCAGAGGCAGTATAGCACTTTTTCTTTAAATATCTTTTTATTTCCTCCTCTTTTCCTTGTTCCATATACATCTTATTAAGGAAGCTTTCAGGAAGCACAGAAGAGAACTGAGCCAGAGAATTTTAAGCCTAAAGAGAAAAAATTTGTCTTGAAAACTACAGTTTAGCAAAACTAGAATCATTCTTCAAATATTATGGTGACAACTCTAAAAATAAAAAGAATATACATAGTAGACAGTAAAATAGCATCTGATAACAAAGCCATCTACAGTGCCTTCCTGGCAATGGCATAAAGAATATTTGAGCACAGTTTAAGTAAAGAAAAAAGTGAGCATAGAATTATAGGTATACACACAGATGGATGGATGTTTTTAACAGATCTGAGCAGACATAATAGCCTATGTACAGAACAGAACTTGGAACTTTTCATCAGTCTCCCACACACAGCCTTACATACAGTGTTTCTGTGTTGATGTGTTGCTCTAGGGATTTCACAATCATGTTAGGAAAGTGATGCCTAATCTTGTTTTTCCGTGACAATGCCAGCTAAACAAGCATTTTTCAGTTCCCTGATCCACACTTATCCAAGTAATGAGTCATTTCTACATTTTAGGGGTAATGAACTTCTTGGGATTTCTTTTGACCTTGAGATTGTATTTGTAATTGAAATAGGCCTTCTCTGTGCAGACACTGACAAGCTGCTGAGTTCATGCTTAGAGGGTGAAGTCAGATGGACCACTCTCTTGGCCATCTTTGAGAGCTCATGCTGAGCACTAAGTCCAACCTAAATGAATTGTGACATATTGTCCAGGAATGATTATGGAGCTGTGTGACAAAAGATACTCCCAAGTTATGGAACACATTTTACGGGAGTGGTATTAAAGGACTGAGAAAAAAAAGATGTTTGGACTGGTGGGGGGCGGGGTACAGAGTTGAGACAGACAAAGACAGACAGACAGAGACAGAAACAGAGACAGAGACAGAGACAGAGACACAAACACACACACACACACACACAGACAGACAGACAGACAGACAGACAGACACAGACAGACAGAGGCAGAAAGAGATCAGGAAGATGAAGGAGACCCTGAAAATCAGGAAATGATGCTAAAATGCTTAAGCATTAGGACACTTTGGTTAACTCAGATGACACCAGGTCTTCCCACTCATAGGGTGATATCTACTTTTCTCTACCTAAAGAAAGAAACATGTTCCTTTGTCTTGAAACATGCCCATATTCAATCCAAGCCATTTCCTTTGTTAAGAATACTTTTTAAAAAGTCCTTGTATTAATTTCCAGGTGAAGAACAATGAACATTCTGCTGTAATTATCTTCACAGATTTGTAGTAGACTCTCTTTTTATCTTTAAAATGAAATATCAAAATATTGCCTTCATGTGCTTCTTATTTAAGAAGATTATTAATATCAAACAATTATTCATTATAAACTATGAAATTTATCTTTTTGAAATGTTATATATGTGATACCCATGATTACAAATTCTGCTACTCCTGGCTTAGAATCTTATTTTTGCTTTTCTCTAGTAGTCTGACCAGTTCATGCCTATTGTAAGTCTTGAGGAATATGTCTTTTTAATTGTTGAATTTTTAATATATTATTTTAAAATAATAAAAATGATACCGAATTTCAAAACAAGACGATAGGGAGTTAACAATGGTTATTATATTGCATATTGTTATCTTCAAAGTAGTTGTTCATATTACAAGATGTAGGCATGTAACATGGATTGAACACACACACACACACACATGTGAAAGGAGAAAAAAAGGCAGGAATGTATACGCCTGCCTTCTTTTCTCCTTTGCCTCATCTCAGTTCTCTCTTTTTGAGCAAGCAGTTCCTTTACCTTTCAAAACATCTATTGTGCCACTTGGACCTTATTACTCTTTCAGTTTCTTACACTAGGGAGACAATGCAATGTTTACATGCAGGAGTCTAAGTTATTTCACTTTTGAGTATGGTCTCTAGTTGCATCCATTTACCTATAAAAGTCTTGAGTTTATCTTTCTTTTTAGCTGAGTAACACTCCACTGTATACAAATACTACATGTTTTTATCCATCCTTTAGTTGGTGGACATTTAGGTTGTTTCCAAGATGTAGCTATTGTAAATTATGCTGCTATAAACATTGGAACACATGTATTGATATGACTTGATATTTTTAAATTCTTCTGGAAAAATACCCAGAAGCAGAATAGCTGAGTTGAATGGGACCTCTAATCCTAGTTTACTGAGGAATCTCCATGCTGGTTTCCACATGATTGCAACAGTCTACATTCCTACTACCAGTGAAGAAGGGTCCATCTTTCCCCACAGCCCCTCCAGTATTTGCTGTTGGTTGATTTTTTAAATTTATTTTATGGTAGTTGTTCTTTCTGGGGTGAGATGTAAAGTTTATGTTATTTTAATTTGCATTTTTCAGATGACTAATGATATTGAACATTTTTCATTTGTCATTTGTATATCTTCATCTGAGAAGTGTATATTTATCTCAGATGCCCATTTTTTAAAAAAATTACTATGTTTTACTTGTTTTCATATTGATCTATATATTTATACAATTTAAGCCTTCACAATCTTATAAAGGCAGTTAGTTAATCCCATCTTACTGAGGGAACGTATAGTATAGAAAGATAAGTAACTTTTCCATAGTCATACATTAGTAAATATCAGAGATAACAACAGAACTCAGCAATCTGTTTCTTGACATGACATGCCTGAATAGTAGATAGTGTATATTCTGAACATTTTATTCAGAGCTATAAGTTCTACTTATATTTAAGTTTGTAGAATTTTTCTGAAATGGTATAGTACATATACTATATAATCCAAGAGACTTCTAATGGGGCTCAAGCAGCAACATTTAAGCACACTAACATATACACTAAAACAAATGTAGCATTATTTACTTGAAATGTAATAAAGAGAAACACTAAATAGCCTCATGTGAATTCACATCAGGAGGATCAGATGCCTATTTTGATTGGCTCTTTGCATTTTGGAGGTCTGCTTTTTTAATTGTCTATATGTTCTAGATGGAAGTCTGAGGGAGAGTTAGGTAAATGTTTTCCTAATTTATGGGTTTTCTTTTTATTCTTTTGGTGAGTTCTTTTAATGTACAAAATCAGTTTTAATAAGATGAGATTGTACTATTTGATTCTTTGAAGCATTTCCTGTACAGTTTGGTTTTTCTTCATGAACTGTCTGCTTATTCTTATGTCTTGAAGATTTCTACTTACTTTCTCTTCCAGTAGATTTAGTGTTTCTGTTTTAATATTTAGATCTTTGATCTATTGTGACTTTTGTTTAGTAAATAGTGATAGACATGAGTCTAGTTTTAGCCTTTGCATGTGGAAAGCCAGTTTTTCCAGCACAGTTTATTAAAAAGGCTATCTTTATTCCAGCAAATGTGTTTGGTCTCTTTGTCAAAGATAAGGTAGCTGAGTGTGTTTGTAGACATGCCTGTATGTTACAATCTGTTCCATTGATTCTCAGGTCTGTCTATGCTAGTACCATGCTGATTTTATCACAGTAGCTTTATAGTGTAATTTCATATCAGAGATTGTGATGCCTCCTGCTTTTCTTTTGTTGCCCAGAATTATTTTTGACATTTCAGTCTCTTCTAGTTTCAAATGAATTTTAGGAATTTTTTTTTCTGGATATATAAGGTGTACTAATCTATGCAATATTTTGATTGGGATTGTAATAAAGCTGTATAATAGTTTTGGGAGTATGGTCATTTTTGCAATGTTGGTTCTTCCTATATGTGAGTAAGGGATATCTTTTCATTTCCTGAAATCCTTTTCAATCTGTTCTATTTCCCAGAATTTTTTGATTTTCAATATATAGATCTTTTACTTCTTTTATTGGATTGATTCCTAAGTATTTCATTATTTTGGATGCTATTGTGAAGGGTGTGGTATCCTAATTTTTCTCTCAGTGAATTTTTTGTTTGTGCACAGGAATACTATTGATTTCTGAGTGTTAATTTATATCCCACTATGCTCCTGAATTTGGTTATTAAACCTAGAAATGTTTTGGTGGAGTTTTTGGGGTCTTCTATGTAGAGCATTATATCATCTTCAAATAGTGATGCTATCACTTCTTCCTCTCTTATTTTTATTTCTTTTACTTCACTTTCTTGTCTAGTTGTTGTGGCCAGTCTTTCCAGAACTATATTGAATAGGAGTGGTGATAGTGGACATCCTTGTCTTGTACCTGATTTTAGATTGAAAGCAATCAGATTTGGAAAGAACCATTTAGTATGATGTTGGCAGTTGGTTTGTCGTAGACGGCTTTCAGCAGATTGCAATAAAGTCTATCTACTCTGATTTTCTGTAGGATTTTTGTCATGAATGAATGAGGGACTTTACCAAAATCTTTTTCTGCATTGATTGAGATAATTATGTTTTTTGTCTTTGCGTTGATATGGCTGTGTTACATTTATTGATTTGTATATATTGAACCATTGCTGCATCTCTGGGATGATTCATACTTGGTCATGGTGTTTAATCTCCTTGATGATTTGCTGCATTCTTTTTGCTAGCATCTTATTGAAGATTTTTACATCTGTGTTAATGAGGGAGATTGTCCTATAGTACTCTGTTTTGTTAGGGTCTTTCTTTGATTTTTGTATCAGGGTAATACTCGCCTCCAGGAATGAGTTAGGGTATATTGCTTCCATTTCAATTTCATTAAAGGATGTGAGGAGCATTGTCATTAAATCCCAATATTTCTTGTATAAGTTAGCAGTGAATCAATCAGGACCTGGGGTTTTCTTTGTTGGTAATTTTTTAATTACATTTTCAGTTTCATTAACTGATAGTGGATTATTCAACAGTTTTATATCTTCTTGATTCAACTTTGCTAATTCATACATATCTAGAAATCTGTGCACTTCTTCTGTGCTTCCCATACTATGATAATAAAGAATTTTTTTTCCACAACCGAGGATTGAACTCAGACCCTTGCACTTGCCAGGCAAGTGCTTATTCTACTGAACTAATTCCCTAGCCCCAAGAATAAAGAATTTTGAAGGTGTTGATGAAGTTACACAGATTCTGTAGTGACTGAATTTTTTTATGCATCAGTTTAGTCTCCCCCTAACCCTTTTTTTTTTTTTTCCAAACTGGGGATTGAACTCAGGCCCTTGCGCTTGCCAGGGAAGTGCTTATTCCACTGAGCCATCTCCCCAGCCCCACCGTTTTTTCCTTTGTTGATAAGGTTAGCTAGGAATTTATCATGTTATTTATTCTTTCAAAGAACAAACTCTTAGATTCATTAATCCTTTGCACTGTTTTCTTAGTCTCCAATTCATTAATTCCTGCTCTGATCTTTATAATTCTTTTCTTCTTTGGTCTTTACTTGCTCTTTTTTCTCTACAAATTTGAGGTGCAGCATTAGACTATTTATTTGTTCTTGTTTTGTTTTCCTGATTTGAGAGTTAACCAGTATAAATTTCCCTCAGAGGACTGTTTTCTCTGTGTCCCACAGGTACTGGTAAATGATATTTGCATTTTCCTTTGATTCAAGATAGCATTTAATCTCTTCCTTGATTTAATTTGTGAGGCATTGGTTGTTCAGGAGGGTACTAATTTCCATGTGTTTATGGTGTTTTTGCAGTTTCTTTTGTCAGTAATTTCCAATTTCATTGCACTATGGTCAGGTAATATACATGGGATAATTTCAAATCCTTTGCATTTGTTTAAGCATGGTCTCTGGGCTAGTGTATGCTCTCTTTTAGAGAATCCCTCATGTGTGGCTCAGAAGAATGTGTATTCTGAGGTTGTATGTGCAACACTCTGTAAAAGTCTACTAAGTCCATTTTTTCACAAGTTTGCTTCAGTTCTGTTATTTCTTTGCTGAATTTTTCTCTATTTCATCTATCTCTTTCAACAATGGGGTGTTAAGGACCCCCACTTTGAAGAGTATTTAAAACAAAGGGCACTAAAGTGAGCAATCTCAAATTGATGGGTAATTAATCTTAAAGAAGATGTTGCTCTTGATGACAAGATGTATGCTGTGTTTGAAGACCTGAGAGTATTAGAGGCTTTATCATATTTATTTAAAATAGAAAAAAATTTATTTTAAATAGAAAAAAAGAACAAGTCCCCCACTAAAACAGGTTAGTAGGAGAGTTACAATATTGCATTGTGTATTGCTGTCTTTGTAGTAGTTATTCTGAGTACAAGATATAGGCATGACATTTTATCCAAAAAATATTAGCACAAATGTTTCTTTAAATGAATTAAGAGATATTAGCTGCATAACTATCAACTATATTTTAATATAGTTAAACATATTTTTCTCTTTTTCCTCGTCTTATCGTTATATTTCCCTTTTTTTTCTCATGCTGGTGATTGAACTCAAGGTCTTTCTCATTTTATCCATATTCTTAACACCAAGTACATATAAGAGAAACCTGACATAAGCTTTGTTACCTGTTCTTTACCTACT
Organism: Ctenomys sociabilis; assembly: GCA_004027165.1. Lineage (NCBI taxonomy): Eukaryota > Metazoa > Chordata > Mammalia > Rodentia > Ctenomyidae > Ctenomys > Ctenomys sociabilis. The sequence goes on along the minus strand of PVKA01007465.1, from coordinate 15,690 downwards.
TTGGATCTAATGAGGAAGAGGTATTTTAGCGTAAAGAATATTTGGAGATGTCATTTGGAGAGCTCATTGGGTAAATGAGATGTAGAGGGTAAAATATCTCACCTTCCCCCAGAAGCTGATGTTATTGGAAAAAGTTACTGTTCCATTTCTTTGATTGACTGAGAAACTCATTTTCTTGATAATAAAATCTATGGAAAAAAATCTTTTCCCCAGTGCAGGTTAAATGATGCAGCATTGATTATTTCAGTTGTAGATTAAAATAAAAGCAACAATGGCTCTTATGATATTCTTAAAGTAGGAAGGTAACCATAAAGTTATTAGTACAAGCTGAGATATTTTTTGAAGGTTGAAAGCAAAAGCTTTGATTGATAGAGAACAGCGTGGCCAGTTTAAATCAGACCATTTGATCCCCTAATTAATAGTGACAGTGATAGTATTAATATACAATGCCATATTTCAACTGGTACAGATGAACCCAGGTGGCAGCTGCAACCACACACACACATACACACACACACACACACTCACACTCCTATATCCAAAAAAATTAATTATTCACAATAGCTGAGAAATAGAATTAATCTAAGTGTCCATCATTAAATAAATGGATGAAGAAAATGTGGTATGTAGAAAAATATTCCACTGTACATGTGTATGTATACATGCATATATACACATATGTATGCAATGGAATATAATTTCACCTTTAAAAAGAAAAAGATATTTTGTGACAACATAAACCTGAATGAGACTGTGCTACATGATTTAGCCCGGGAATGGAAAGGAAAGTAGTACATGACCTCATTCAGGTATGGGATTTGAAAAAGGTTCAATTTACAGAAACAGATAGTAGAAAGGTATTAAGGGAATTGTGACCAGGGGATTGTAGTCTGAAGAAATGAAAGATATTAGGTAAAATGTACAAAGTTTCGGTTAAGCAAGTTGAATAAATTCTGATGATCTAATGTGTCCCATGGTAACTGTAATTAATGTGCTGGTTGTATACTTGAAATTTGCTAAGAATGCAGATCTTGAATGTTTACACAACAGATAATTATACAAGGTGTTGGGTAAATTAATTATCTCAGTTATGTTAATCATTATACAATTTTACTTATATAAGAGCACTGTGTTGTAAATATATAAATCTTTTTCAGTTGTATCTCAATAAAACTGGGGAGGGGATGTGGAACTAATAAAATTCTTCATTTGATCATAGCCAAAAGGCCCAGAAGAGATAGAAATAATAAAATTCCTCACTTGCATTTCTTGAATATCATGAAGTGCATAGGAAAATACCATGAAAACATACCCTCAAATTTCCTTTTACCTTTCAACAGTTTTGAGACATTCCTCACATAGCAGACCTGGGCCTCTCTCTGTATCTTTTTTCTTTTTTCTTTTAATGTACTTGGTACAGGGTCCACTAAGCAGCTTAGACTCATAATGATCTTCCTGTTTTCAGCCTCTCCAGCGCTGGGATTGTAGGCATGTGCCATCATGCCTGGACTTGGTGGCTGACTCAGTGTTCCTGGGGGTGGGGCTGGCATGGCATGTGAGACTGGGGATCAAACTCTGCTCTCTGCACTTGCCTAAGCAGGCACTTAGTCCTCTGAGCTATCTCACTGGCTCTGGGTCCCTCTTTAAAGTTGCCATAACTGTCTCATCTTAAGCTATTTTCTTTTTTTCTCCTCTGTTTCTTTATGTTGATTCTATAACACAGAAGCCTCAAATATCTTGTGTGGCAAGGCCAGAATCTTCTGGGAGGTTCAGGGAAGAGGGAGAATTAAGCTGCCACAGTGTAATCCTCATTAGCAGGCAGAGAAAAGGTAATGTTGTCCATATTGATCTACGAATAATTTTAGTCCAAGCCAGTCACTTATATTAATTGAGAATTTTCCATGTTCCCAATGCTATGACAAAAATGTACAAACCTCTTCTAAATCTTATAGAGGTCCTTATCGTAAGTGCTCTTGACATCTTCGTTATGTATGGATGCAGACTGAGAAATGCTAAGCACAGGTAAGTTATCCAGAGGGTGGAGCCAGGACTTGTATCTGTTGGAATTAAGGACAGATGTTCTGAATGCATCTGCCGCACAAACCTCAGCCTGTGTTCACTGAGATTGCCTAAGAGTAGATCAACTCCTTACTTCAGTGTGCTATAATAAAACATGCCCCATGTTTAAGTGATTGGCAATGCCAGTACTTGCTCTTTCTCACTTTGAGGATCAGTGGTGTGAATGAGGTGTCTAGAGATCTTTCTGATAAATGAATCCAGTAGAAAAATAAATGTGAACGAGTACAGGTTATTTGGATCCCATACAGAAGGGAGCAGAGCACACAGTGAGAGTGAAGCATTTTTCATCCACTTGGAAGGAGCTGCTATTGGCTGAGTTTAGCTGTTATTGCCAGAAGGACAGCAACTATTTTTAATGCTCAGACTATACTTTATGACTACCCGAGGATCTTCAATGTGTTATCCTTCATAAGTTAATAATAATTTGCTTTAGATTAATGAGGAACCAAAACAGTTTGCAATGAATCTTGAAATGCTTAACATACTTTGAAAACCAATCATTTAGTGAGAGAGACTCAGGTTTCTTCTCTCCCCTAAGAAGGAGCTGAGGGTGGAGGGAGGAAGAAAAAGTAGCCAAATATTTTGGAATAACAGAGAAATGAGGGTATATGTATTCCGGACTTTGTTTTGTAGTCTCAGCTGTCTTGGGGGGCACTTTAACATCCCAGAAAATGCCAAGGTGCCCTCTAGTTCATTTCCCTGGAAGTGTGCATTCGATACTAAGTGGTAGGTCTGAATTCTCAATATCAACAAGTAACTGGAATATATTGGAAATAGCTGAATTCTGATCCAAATCATGGTCTCTTGCACCTTGGCAGTGCTCTGCAGTGATTGGGTAACTGGAGCGTGTCTTGGAATGTGGATGGATGTATCCCGCTTTCTGTCTAGTCTTTTTTTTTTTTTCCCAGTACTTAAATTGCATCTTGGGAAAAGAGAAATGTAGGCTCAATTCATCCATTAATTTGATACCATTCTAATTCTATTCTTCCTGAGGACTTTCTTATAAAATTGGAAGAAGAACAGAAGTCCATTGGAGAGGGGGAAGTTAGGGATTTTTTTTTCCCTCTTAAAGATATCTGAATATATAAAGTTATGCCAACATTTTAAGAGTGATCTATTGGTTAATAAACTGTTGTGGTTGTTATTCATCAAAGAAAAGAATACATGCAAAATGTTTGCCCCTCTAATCCTAAACTTACTTGGAGGAAAGGAATGAAATTAGTACAGAATACCGTGGCTGAACAATAGTGTATTCTGAGCTGGGTTTCCTGCCTCTAAGAGAATTTCCTCCCTACCAACTTTCAGTGAATGTAAGAATTGCACTTTCTGGGTATCTTAATGCTGTGACAATGTTTTTCATTATATTTTACCCCATAAAGACTAAAATATGGGTACATTCTAATATGGCTTTCTAAAATGGCTTTTTTTGAAAAACATTTTTTTCAGAAGCCAAAAGGACTTAATCTCAATGATTCTGCATAAATTTAGCTAAGAGTTTATGGCAAAGATTTGTCCATATTTCTGCTTTTAATCCATCTTTCAGACACAGCTAGGTTATTTTGTTCTTATCACAGCTTGATGTAGTCTTGCATCTGTGTACCATCCAATGGCAAAAAGGATAGGTGCTGCTTTCACACTTGCCTCCTAAAATCTCCTTTGTACATTTCTTTTCCTTGTTTATGGTGAAGGCTTCTAGAACCTATAATACAGTACACTCTCAGTTCACAAAATCTGTGAATCTTTCAATGAACACACTAAGGGTTCCTCATGAGAAAAAATGTCCAGTGACAGTTATAAGAATTAAAACACTATGGGATTGAGCCCCTGAGACTGAGGGATTGCTTTTTCACAGCAACTGACCTTTTCCCTGTAAGAGCACTGGGTTGGTATAATAATGACTATGGTGACAATCATCTGTTCTCTGTAGTAGGTTGTCTACATGTTGGTCCTGGCTTCTGCCTGCTAGTGTCTGAATGATTCTAAGCAAAAAACCTATTTTTTCTCTCTGGCCTCTGTTTTTCCACCAGAAAAACACAGCACTTGGAGCAAAGTCTTTAAGACAAGGCAGGGTTAGACAGAGGCTCTGCAAAGCTTAAGCAAAATAAATTTATCTTAAGGATACAGATGGCTTGTAGTATACAGATGCTCTGAGACATCGTCCCTCAGGAAAGGGCAAGAATCAAGGAAGATCCCGGAAGCTAGAGGTATTTGTACACAATGGAGTACTATGTCACATGAAGTAGGACAGACATGAGGCAGTCATTGGTAAATGGATACAATTTATTTATTTACTTATTTATTTATTTTGGATGGCTCAGGCTGCCTTAATGGCAGGTCTTGTGTGGCATGTGGAGCTGGGGATTGAACCGTGGTCCCCTGTGCCTGACTGGGTTTGCCCATGCAGGTGCTTAAACAACCGAGCTAACTGGCAAGCCCCTGGATAGAATTTTAGAATATAAAATGAAATGAAATAAATCTCATGCAAAAGTTTAACTATCACGTGGTTTTTTTTACGAGATACTCTCTCTTAGATATTATAGATGATATGTGTACATGCAAATAAATAGCAAAATGGTAGTTATATCATAGAAGTAGGGAGAAATTCAAATAATGCCCCAACTTATGTGTTCCATAGTCTCAAAAGTATTTTAATATATATACTAAATTGTCTCATTTGAACTACTAGTTTCTCTTAGTAGAAAACAAAATTTTGTATTATTATCTGTTTCTCCTTTGTAAGTCTTTTTGTCTATATCTTGCACTATTAGTAGCTACTTTTTGGATTATGGTATGAAATGTGTTTAATATATAGTATATTACTATTCTTATTTTATAATCAAATTTTGTTTTTTTTAACAAAATAACATAATAAAGTAGTTAAAAATCTTGGCAGGATACCAAGTTTCAGTTAAACTAGGAAAACAATTATCTATTGCATTGCATGGTGACTACAAGTAATAATGATATATTATATAAAATTGCTAACCTAAGGGCTGGTCTGATAGCTCAGAGGATTAAAGCGCCTGCTTAGGCAGAGTGCAGCAGCCTGGTTTGATTCTCCGCATGTGTGCCAGCCCCACCCCTGGGGAGCACTGAGACTGGACATGATGGGGGCTGGGGAGAAAGCTCAGTGGAATAAGTGCTTGCCTGGCAAGTGCAAGGGCCTGACTTCAATCTCCCCAACCAAGAGAGAGAGAGAGAGAGAGAGAGAGAGAGAGAGAGAGAGAGAGAGACTGAGCACAGTGGTGCATGCCTGTAATCCCAGCATCTGGGAAGCTGAAAACAGGAGAATCACTAGGAGTCTGATCTATGTAGTGAGACCCTGTAGATCCTGTTGACCCTATCTTAAATAAGGAAAAAAAATGCCTCAAGTAATGCATTTTAACATTCTCACCATCAAAATAACAAATTCATAAGATGAGGAATATGTTAATTAGCCTGATCTGCTCTTGCTACAATGTATATACATATGAAAACATCACATTTTGTCTCATAAATATACATAATTATTTGTTGAATGAAAATAAATTAATTTTAAAGCTCTTATAATGGGCAAATGGCAAGAGACTTATCACAAGTTATCTGTTTCCAATTAAACTAGAAACCCTTGTTTATGGGTTAGATTTTTATCATGGGAAAACAAACAAAAAATTGTTCTACCATGTTGTGGTTTAACACAAAAGTAGTTGTGAGGCTGCAGACTAACAATTCAGCCTGGACTCAGCTGAGCTTTGCTTCTTCATGCCTTGGCCTTTGGCTGCCTTGGTAGCTGGGGGTGTGATCCAAGATGACCCACTCATTGGCATGACCTGCATCTGTCCCGTATGTGCTGTTATCTTTCATCAGGTGAATACTATTATCCACAAGCTTGTTGAGTGGGGATCCAAGGGAGGTAGACACGTGTGCCAGGCCTTCTCGGTCCCATGCTTAGAACTCTCACAAGACAGCTTCTGCCTCATTCTGTTGGCCCATGTAAATTCCAAGGCCAGTCCAGATTCAGGGGATGGGAAATAGGCTCCTCTTCCAGGTGGGAGGCGCTCCAAAATCCATTTGGAACAGCTGTGTGGAAGCAGAGTGCTGGCAGAGAAGAACGAGGTCCGGTAAACCTTGCTTGGAGGTGTGTCTATGCCTTGGTCAGCAAAGACTGGTCAGTTTCATGCCTCCCCTTCAACTGAATTCAGCATGGGAGGGCTTCCCCAAAGAAAATCAAAATCAAGAGAAATTACCTGAGTGACATTCTTGGTTTTGAAATTCACCATTCTTAGCTATATGATGTCACCAAAATGCAGACACTCCAAGGAAACTTCCTCATCTCCACAGTGAGTTTAATTATACTTACAAGCATGTTGTTGAGAGATGTACAGGTGAAATAGGAAGACATGGTGATATATATATATATATATATATATATATATATATATATATATATATGCGTCAGTCACAAAGGAGATCTGTTCTCATTCTCAGAAACCACGGCTGCACCAGAGCCATTTTCAGCTGGGAAGCATTGGGGTGGCCATTCCACATACTTTGACTTCATCCATTCTGATTGGTCAAATAGTGGGGATACATACCATTGTGACTGGGTGCTGCCCACACTCTTTCACAAAGCTCTTTTTTTTCCTGGAAAATAATGTAGGTTTCTGGACTTTCTGGAGATGTCATTGGTCTCCAAGAGGTTTTGACAAATGTGTTGGATGAGCATTAGAGTGAATGGACAGGTAAATGAATGACTTCGCATAATCTCTGGTTACTTGGAGATGGCTTTAGAAGTCAGAAGAGTCTTTAATTCAGGTTCTGACAAACCTGTTTTGAGAGCTACTAGAGGAAACATTTTAGGGCTAGAATGGCAGAGATAAATTTTAACTCAATTAAATGTTTGCTTTTCTTCTTTCTCTTGATACTGTTTATCTTTTCAGTCCAATCTAGTACTTAAAATTAATATGACTGGGATTTTCTTAGGCTGAAAGTGGGATTTCATTAACTTGTCCTCCTAGCAGTCGTGAGCAGTTGTGCTTATGTGCACGTAGCATACCTCATAGTTTATAAAAATAAAATTTGATGGACAGGTCTACAGTAGGTATTTTTCTTTTTAATATTCTTTGTCTTTTCAATTTTGTGTTTTGGTATTTGGTACAGGGTCTCATTACATAGTGCATCCAGAGTCCAGGGGCCAGCATGGCATGCAGTACTAGGGATCGAACTGGGGACCTTGTGTTTGCTGGCCAGGTGCTTAGCATACTGAGCCATCTTCCCAGACTCTAGTAGATTTTCTTACCTTAGAACCCAAACTGCAAGTACTGTAGGTAGGGATTAAAAGGGCATGCCTGAAATCAGGTACTCAAGGCTCTGTACCTTGCTCCAACCCTGCTGCTGTGCCTCAAGCTTTCATGCTCCTGGAGCCAGAAAAGTGCCTCATTACCTCTCTGCCCTATTCTTCTAGACTGGAGTGCTCTGAATTTTAGCTTGGTTGTCTTCTGGCCTTCACCCAGAATTGGGGTGTGGCAGAGGCAGTCACTGATCAGCAAAGTCCTGTTGGCTAAGTAGATCGCATTTGGAGCATCAGAGAAGTAAGCACATTTCTGGATCTTTGTGGGCAAAGTTTCAGGGAATTTGCAGTTGAGAAGGGGCACAAAAGTCAGGAATTGGTGTAAGTGGAACATGCTGCCTTGCCTGACACATCCCAGGTTTCCACCTGATGTTCTCTGTTTTCTTTTCAGTTTGCATCTGTCCTTGACCTTTTGCATTAAGTGAAGAATTATGGGCATTACAAGAATTAAAATGACCTGATATAGACATGGAATGCCTCCATGTGGTACGCACACTTCTCCTGAAGTCTTTCCTAACAGTAAGTGGGAGGTTGGGGAATAAAATGAATTCTCACTTTAATAAGCGGTCAACTCCAAAAAGAGAGATGACCCACTTTTTTTCTTTTTGTAACTCTTTCCAGATGTCTCCATCTCTGTCTCTCTGTTTTTTTTTAAATCTGTGTCTCTGTAGCTCTGTCTCTGTCTCTGTCTCTCTGTCACTCTTAGTGTGAGTGGTGGGTTCTTTCAGGCAAGAGCTACTCCTGGAAGCTACATTCCTCTGAATGCAGGGGTGGAGGACTCAAGACTGCCTGGCCAGGCTCTTGCTGTACTAGCCAGTTGTGTCTGAATCCCCCTGGGGCAGTTGGCAGGATGCTTCCAAGGCTTAAAAGAGGAGGTTAGTTGATGTGGTTCCATGAACGATTTTAGTTTTTTCCTCTCTCACCTAGTTCAGGGACTTTAAGCAAAGATTTTGAAAGTTCATTTTGGCAAGGATGAACAATTTTCTGGAAATGACTTTTCTAAGTTTGGTTGCATCTTTTTCAAAATCAGTTGGGACTCTTTAGAAAATCTTTGAAAATGTTCAATGAATGCGGCATCAAGAAAACGTTGAAAGCTAAAATTTTCAGAAAGTTGAAGTGGAGGTTGGGGATATAGCTCAGTGGTATAAACACTTTCCTGATAAGCGCAGGATCCTGAGCTTGATCCCTGGTACCACCACCAAAAAAACAAACAAACAAACAAAAAACTACATATTTTGGCTAGCCAAATAGCTCAGCGAATTAAAGACACTGCAGGTAGGCAGGAACAGGAGCTGGGAGTTTGATCCCCAGGCCTGCTATGCTAGCTCCGCCTCTGGGGCATGCTGAGACTGCAATTGAGAATGGGTATGGTGGTGCGTGTCTTTATTCCCAGATCTTGGGAGGCTGTAAACAGGTGGATCACTATGAGTCTAATGTTGTAGTGAGACCCTGAACACTCTGTAGACCTTTCCCTAAAAAAAAACAATACAAGAAAAAAGAAAGAAAGAAGGAAAAAACTAAAGCTGAAGTGATTGGCAACAAATTGTCAGACAGGAGATACTTGAATTTGTTTTTAATCCATTAGATGTCTTAGTAATAATAGTTCAAATAGCACACAAGATCTCTCTCTGAAAATATAATCTAAGGCAAAATTTAACTTATAAGTTCTTATTCAAAATTGTTCTTATACCCGGGGCAGGGGGAGATGGCTCAGTGGAATAAGTGCTTCCCTGGTAAGTGTAAAGATCTGAGTTCAATCTCCAGTTCCACCAAAATAAATAAATAAAAAAAACAAAATTATTCTTATAAGAAGAATCTGTGGCTAGGTTTTTAGCTGGGCAAAGTGGTATTCTATACAGCAGAATAAAGCAAGACTGTGAAATCGATGATTTTAAGCTTGGCAAATATATTGCAAATAAAATGAAGCTTATTTTCGCTGAAAAGTTTGCTTCAAAAATATTTGCCTAAGAAAAATACTCTGAAAAGAGACACATGTTAATATCTATGACATTATTTAGGCTGATTAATTGCAAATTTTAATTAAAAAATGGTAGAATTGATAATGGTCTTTGCTGTGAGCTGAACTTTGCAGTTGTGGCCCTCAATGTGTACATAGAGTCCCTGTATCAGGGTTCACTAGAGGACCAGCTTAGGACTTACTGCAGAGTCAGCTATGAGTCCAGGTTGGTAAACTGCACTAGAAAGCCGAAAAGTCTGGGATGGTGCCAGAAGACACTGGAGCCCAAGGTCCAAAGGTGATGGTGATGACTAGAGTTTCTCTCAAAAGGTCAAAGGACAGATTTCTTTCTTCTTTCCCTTTTTATTCCACCCAGAGTCCATGCCTATTGGTTGATGCCACCTACACCTAGGGTGAGTCTTCTCTCCTTAGCGTGTGGCCTAATATGTCAGTTACCCATAGCTGCCCCTAGAATTGTGCTCTACTAATCTGCTCAGTGCTTGTTAATCCATTTAATTAGATGTCACAATGAACTACTGGAGGACCTAAGTCATCCAGTGTTATTGTATTTGGAGAGAGAGCCTTTTATAGGCAGTTAAGGTTAAGTTAGGTCATAAGGGTTGGGCCCTGACTCAACAAGATTAGTACCTTTATAAAAAGAGACAGTGAGAAGATTGTGGTTGTGTCTCCCTCCTTCCCCATATGAGGACAGGATGAGTGGGTGGCTGTCTGCAATCCGGGGGGTAGGCCCATATCAAAAACCGAATCACCAATAATACTGGGTGTACCAAGCTACAGAGCTAAGAAATAAGTTTTTGTTCTTTAAGTCCCTCTGTCTGCTATTTTGTTATAGAAACCTGAGGTATGAATATATAGTAGGGCACATCTTCAGTAGGATAGCACTAGGCATTTTTCAAAGCTTAACCACATGGGTACCTCCATTCTTGTCCCCACTGACTGGTTTTGTTATTAGAGAAAGAACTTTCTTCTTTTTATTCTCAACCTTTGATTTAGCAGCTGTGTACTTTCTCTTGTACAAACCTTTCTGGAATACACAGAAGATCAGGAATATCTACCAATTCCTCTAACCAGGACAGGATTTCGACTGCAGTGGGGCTGCCCCTTCTTGGAGACTTTTGCCTTTACCTTACCTTTTATACCACTGGCAGAAGCCTTCTTGGCTTCAGGTTTCTTTTCTTTAGTTTCTGGCTTCTCAGTTTCTTCATCTGCCATCTTGCAAGATGGGAAAGAGAAATTAGTTTCCCAGGATTGTGTATCTTGATTAGTGTAATATCTAACTTCCCCCTAGGAATTTAATCATAGGCTGTTTCTTTGCCTGGCTGGGTCTCCTGCTCTAATCCTATGTGACGTGGTTTGAAAGACTTCCAAAGAATAAAGAGTACACTGAGAACTAAACTGGTAGTGAAAACATTTGGTATCTACAGTGTATCAGTGAATAGATACACATTTGTCTTTGCACCTATTGGATTGTCCTTATAATAAAATATATTAAACATGAGGGCTATATTAAAAATATTTACCATGTATTGATATGTGCAGCATGGATCATTGAGTACAACATTGAGCTAAGTGTAAGTATAAGTATAATGCTCAAAACAACTATTTGATGTAGTTATTTTAACTCCAGTTTGTAGATAAGAATGTAGAGATACAAAGCATGGGTCTCCAACTCCCCTATTGCTTGCACTGCCAGACCAGTATAGGCATGAAATTCTCATAGAAGCATGAACTATTAACTGAAGGACCTAGGTTGCATGCTCCTTATGGGAATCTAATGTAATAATTGAAATAAGAGTGCACCATATAATACTAATAGAAGTAAAAGACAGAATACATGTAAGGCCCTTGAATCATCCAGAAACTAGCTTGCCCCCATTGGTGGAAAAAATTGGCCTCTATGAAACTAGTCTGTGGTGCGCAAAGTGCTGGGAATTACTAGCTTAAGTCACATAGATCACTCAGCACAGGTCACATGTGGAAATGGCCGAGCAAGAATTTACATGCAGGTGTATTTGCCTTGCAAACCTGAGCCCTTGATCACTATATCAGCCATGACAGAGACATCCATTTACGGTCCTAGGACCTCTTAAATCTCGCCATGACTCATCATGCATAACGATCATGATGAGTGACATTTCTGCACACTCACTGCCTGTCGGGCCTGAGCTCTAGGCTTTGCATTGGTTAGTTCATTAAATCTTCATGACTGTCCCACGAGGCAGATGTTCTTACTGTCAGTTATGTGTGTACCAAGTGTTTCTGGTAGCTACAACAAACAGTAAATACAAATCAGTTTCTAGCTGACAGCTGAGAAATAGGCAGCTTGGTGAAACTAAGTCACCAGTGACACAGCTGGGAACTTTCTTTCAAGGAAAGTGTCTTGGGAATCTCCAGTCCTGCTGCTTCTGTGTGTGGGGGCTGTAACCTTTATCTTCAGTGGAGAAAACTGGGGAGGTAACGTACAGTGTGGAGCCTGTGACTTTCTAAGTTAAAGCATCCTCTGAGTGAAAGGGGGATGAAAAGGGAAAGAGGACCATGCAAAATGGAAAGGAGGAAGTTGAGCAGAGAGGACAAAAAATAAAAAATGACCAGGTTATGATTTATTCATGTGCCAATTCCCCAAAAGGATTATGACTCTTATTTGTTGTAGACATTTCCTGACGTAAGTGTCCCATTATTTTGAGAGAGTTTTGTCCTTTCCCACTGTATAATAGACATATTCCTTTGTGTAACCTCACTACTTTTATCAATCAACAGAAAACTTGAGTCTGCTAAAATCTAGGTGGCCTAGTTTGGCTTTATGAAACTGATTATAGTCAGTCTTCATATTAACTTTCAGCAAGGACGGGAAAAGCAGCAGGCACATGCATCCAGAGCTTGCAGCTACATTGTTTGGCTCAGCCTTTTCTACCACCAAGAAATGGGGGGCCGGGTTGGAGGGCAGAAAAATACCACTGAGACAGAAGGCAAGAGGAGACGAGGAGACGCAGGTCTCCAGCTTTCAGCAAGCCGGCTCTGTTCCACTTCCTTTTGATTGTCCAGGAAAGCTAAGAAAAGTAAAAACAAGGCTGTGATTCTGTGGAAGCAGCCCTGTGGAAACGTTATGTTAAACAATCGGCCTGTGGGTCAATTGTGAAGGGCGTTAATGTGCGAGACCCCGATAAAGAGATTTGCAACAAGGGTTACAAAGCACTTCATATTTAAATGTGGGCTCGAGTTTGTTCTGCACAACAGTATAAATATAACTAAGGTGGGGTGGAGAAGGAGATTTGGAAATCAGCCGATTTTAAGGAAGCCAACACAAACACTCCAACCAACGTAGCATTTCGCAGAGCCTTTGTGCTGGTCCTGGCTTTTGGCATGTGCTCATGAAAACAGTAAAAGGCCACAAAATGGGCTGGTTGAGATATTGTGTGCCCTGCTAGTAATAAAATACACTGTTTATTTGAAAGCCACCTTCTTGTCACGTATATTGCATTTTCTGAAGGTGATGGTCTTGTTTATTTTGTTTCGCGTTGATAGGAAGCGCTTAGAAAAGGGCGCAGGGTTTGAGGATAGCATGACTTGCTTTTCTGTAGCGAGCCTATTGAGACAGGCTGAAGGGGCCACAGTCCCTAACCTTGAAGGCTCTTAAAACGTGGTGCTTAATATGGTGGAATATATTTTAGGCTCCTCAGTGCATTTATTCTGTATGAAAGGGTATTTTATGATAGACTAAGCAGGCCATATAAACTTAAGTAACGCTGGATCTGCTGCCTAAAAATATTTGGCAGAATTCCCTGGAAAGCCGCATTTGAACATTTTTAATATATATTATGAGGCAGAAAGGAATAATTATCTTCTATTGAAGTTCCCAAGTGAGAGAAATGTATTTGTACAGCACTTCCAAAGCAACCGTCAGTGTTGCCAAATTGGTGTGTCTGGGCTGTGGCTGCTCTGCTGTGGCTTGTGGCTTGTTTCTCATAGAAGACACAGGCATGGCTCAGGCATCCCTGCACTCTTCCAGGAGACTGTTACCTTGGACGGGATGTCTTTGCCAAGAGCCTTAAAGTGTGTGGCTGAGAAAGCTCTGGAATAAGTGTGTGGGGACTCTCTGAGTGAGACGCTGTGGAGATAATGAGGACAGAAGTCTACCTCGAGTGACTGTCCCTGCCTTTTTAACCTGGGCTCTAGATTTGGAATGCATGGTGTCTCTTCCTCCTCTGCTTTCTCTGGAGAGGGATGTCTATTACTCAGAGCATCCATGTGTCCTCCAAGCAGGGCACTTCTGAGGTCAGTGTCAAAGATAAGAATTTGGATGTAAGTTGATCATTTGGAAGTTGATCTCTGGAGAGACCCTAAGGGATTGGGGAAAGGGAAAGATAAGGAAGCCAGTCCATGAAAGGCTGTGAATTAACAGTTACATCCATGGGACTAAACCTGCTGGGTTATCTGTCAAGGAAAACAGATTTGGAAACAGTGCCTGACTGGACAAGGGAGCTCAGACACTTTACTCCCCAGCTCAGTCTCTCTTGTGTAGACAGTTGTTTCTGAGTTGTCTGCCTTGCTGCTTAGGTCTACAGAGGGTTCTACCACAGGTGGAATGTGGGCTTAGGCAGAGGGAGACAAGTGTGGTTCTATCCAAATAGGAACTCTTTTTTTTTTTTTTTTTTTTTTTTCAAATAGGAACTCTTTGCAGGCTCCCTTTGGGAGGATCCAGAGGACTTTGGTGGTAACTTGGGAACATCAGCTATCGCCACCATCTCTGCCAGCTAAAGCAGTTTGTTCTCTTAATATAAATAGTTCTAGAGACTGAGTAACTATGGCCTTTAATGTGCTTGGGTACTAAAAGAAGACTTGTTGAAGCTGAGATTTAAGACTTACCCGGTGAAGTTTTCTATTGCTATCAAAAAGTTAGAGAAAAGATGCATGTTATAGCCAAGCATAAATCTCTGAGATGGGGAGAATGACTGATTGGTACCCTGTGGCCCTCATCTGTCCCCAAATCCTTCAGCTCCCATATGGCCCTTCCTCCCACTGAATCAGCACTGGCTTACCTGGCCACTGGGTGTCTGCAGGCAGTGACATGTGATCTTGAAGAAGCATGAAAGTCTCTTGGTTTGTTCATTCTGGAGAAGGCAGCTATCATGTCCAGTGGACATTCATGCAACCCTGTGGAGAGAGGCTGAGGCCACCTTCCAGCCACCAACACTAACCTACTAACCTTGCGTGGGCAAGTGTGTACTCCAGCTCCCAGAAGAGCTTTTAAATGACCACTATTTTACCTGCTTTTCTCATTGTTGAGACAAAAAGACCTGACACCCAAAGTCAAAGGAGGAAGATTTTAGTTCACAGCTTGTAGAGGTGTCAGGACATATTTAGTTGGCTCCAACAAAGGGTGGCATGCCAGAGGGGCATGCCAGAGGAGAAACAGCACATAGTAGGCAGAAGGTAGAGGGCAGAAGGCATCATGGCATGATAGAAGCCTCCTTTTGTTCCTCATAATCTGCCCAGGATATACTGCCTTAGGGTGGGTAGCACTCACATATAGGGTGGGGCTTCCTATTATCCACACCAGAATGATGCCAAGGTAATCAGTGGACTAATTTAGTAAACACACACCCTAGACCCAACCACCTCTGGAAAGTCCCACCTATGAGCACATGTGGCTTTGAGGAGACATCTAGATATAAGCCATAACAATCACATTCCAGGCGACATCTATAAAATTTTGCTGGGAGATTAAGAAATATTATGTACATGGTATATTAATGTATACCAAATTTATAGTTTTAAAAATGTGGTAACATTAAGATTTCTATAGTACCCAAATCTTTCCATTTTAATGCATATCCTATTAGGCTATTAGGAATTGGAAAGCTAAAATTTATATGGAAAAACAAAAGCTTTAAAATATTTAAAGCATCTTAAGAAAAGATAAGTCAGAAGACAGCATATTTGATTTCAAGACTTATTAGAAACATGTTATTTTTTAAATTAATTTTATTGAGAGACAAATAGCAATGAGACAGTTTCAAACCTGATTAATAAGACAGTTTCAGTAGTTAATACATTATATATTGTTACCTTCTTAGTGGTTTATTCATAGTATAAGATGCAGACATGATATCCTGTCCAAATACTATTAGTACAAATCTTTCTTTTCATTGAATTAAGAGAAAGTAGCTGTATATATATCCTATTTTGTACATATAGATACAAAATGGTCATTCCTTTGTATCCCCATTTTTTGTTTAGTTTTGTCAGAGATGGGTATTCCATTACCATTTAAATATTGTAGGTACGTGAATTCAGCAAAATAATC
>PVKA01007464.1:59556-77805 GCA_004027165.1 Ctenomys sociabilis | reverse complement strand
TTTTCTTCTAGAAAAAAAAATATTATAGGTTGTACTTTTGCCAAGAGATGCAAAGAATAAAGTTAATTGAAAACTCTATTCCTATAAATAAAGAGTAAAAGGACACCAATAAACCTGTATTAACTGTGTATTCAGCTATGTTGAATTCACATAAGATCAATGACATACAGGATGGAAGAGGAATTATCTCATGCATGAAAACTAGCAGAATGTTTTCTGTGTCACATTAGTGGGTTGTATCTTCACATATGTGTGCTTAACATATGAGAGTGAAGTGTTTGATGACCTATTTGTTTTTCTAAAACTCTATGCTACTGTGTGAGAACCTTGTTCAGTTAATAGTTATTTCCTGAGTCATACCAGGGGGTGGAGTTTGATAGAGTACTAGCTATGAAGTCTAGAAAAGACTAGAGATTCCTTCTATCTAGAATACCTTGTCCTCAGATTTCATCATGACTGTCCTCTTCCTACCCTTCAGGTTGGGCTCCCCAGTCAACAGAAGTCAGCGTTCCAATCATCCTCCATCTGTGTCAGTTAGCTTTTCATCATGTAACAAATATCTGACACAACAAGCTTATGAAGAGAACAGGGTTGCTTTTGGCTTACAGTTCAGGGGTATTAGTCCACGGTGGGTTGGCCTTGTTGCTTTGGGCCTTGATGAGGCTGCACATCACGGCAGGGAATACATGTGGAGTGAGCAGCTCATCTCATGTCTGCTGGAAAGTGATAGAAGGAAAGAAGAGGCCAGAATTGTGCAGTCCTTTTTAAGATAGCTTCCCTATGACCTAAAACCTCTCAATAGTCCCTGTCCCTTGAAGAATTCCACCAAAAAAAAACCCAGAAAGTTGTTTTTTTCTTTTAACTATATATTTAGTACAGCATCCACAGGGTCTCACTACACAGATTGGACTTGTAGTGATCCTCCTGTTTTTCAGACTCCCAAGTGCTGGGATTGCGGGCACACGCCACCATGTCCAGTCTCAGTCACCTTCTCAGTGTGCCCTGGGGGGTGGGGCTGACACAGCCCCTGGCCCTTGTATCTGCCTAACAGGCACTTTAATCTGCTGAGCTATCTGGCCAGCCCCGAGCCCGGCAAGTTTTAAACACATGAAACTTCGGAGGAATTCCAGATCTAACCTACACTACCACCTTATCACCCTGTATTATAGTTTCGCAGATCTTATTGCCCTAACATTATTTTGTTTCTTTTTGTTTCATGTTTACCATCTGTTCTTTCTCCACAATATAAATTCCATGAGAACACGGTTCTTGTTTGTCCCGAGCAGCTGTAATAGTGCCTGGTGCTTGAAAACATTTGGTCCATGTTTGTTGAAGAAAAGAGGTTGCACCTGGATGCAAACCACATGTAGTTATTCTCAGGAAATAACTGACAATCAACAACCATCCACAATATGCTCCCTTAACTAGTTTTGGTGTGCAGGGAAAGAAAGACCTTGTGACTATGATAAGATCGTGGCCAGAGTGCTGTGATGTTAGGAAGTTGTGAAAGGCAGCAGGATCAGTTTTCCCTGTAAAGAGCCCCTGTCAGTATCAAGCACCGGCTACTCATGCAAGTGTTGGAGTGAGAGGAAAAGGGAAAAGGGTTTTTAAAAATTAATGAGATGATAGAAACGAACACACAGAGAGAATAATGTGATAATCATCCACTCCTCAGCATCGCCAAGAGTTTATTTGCCACACTCATTTCAGGTTTATAAAAACATTTAACTATTCGAGCCTTCTAGCATCAGTTGAAGTGCCCTGTGAATTTCTCCCGGGTCTCGTTGGCTCCAGGCCCACAGAATGTGCCACTGTGGTGTGGAGGGCGAGTGCTCACTATGCGTCACAATGCTGTGAGGTGCAGCTTTGGCTGATGAGCTGTCCGTCCCGCTCCCTCCCCACTTCTGTGTTCCAGGGTGGAGATACGAGGGTCTCACACAACACGCACATCAGAGGAGCAAGGACTACTTCTTCCGTTATGGGCCCAGCATAGATGGGACTAGATTGTGCAAACTGAGAGCTTTTATGGCACTCCTCTTCTGTCGGGTCACTATCTCCATTGTCCCTTCTGCTACCATTCCCACTGGTCCTGCCCTACTCTGACCTCAGTCCTCCTTATCTCCTACTTGGACTTGTTTCAGCGTTCACTACCTAGCCTGTCTATCTGTCTCCCTTCTGGCCCCTGTCCACCATCTATACCACTTTCAAGATGGACCTTGTTAAAAATGCAAAGGATTTTGATCAAGATTTAAAACAACAAAACCAACCAAGCAAACAAAATAAAAAACCCCTCTGTGATTCCCTATTTCCTTTAAGGTAATGGCATTTAAAAAATAATAACAACAACAAAATGCACCAAAAAGCATGTCCAGGATAGGCTTACACTTGCCTACAAAACACTTCTTAATACTTTTTGCCTATGCAAGCGCACCAGATATGTACAAAGCCTCTTTGGAGTCCCTGAACCTATCCTGCCTGCTCTTCTTCATGGCCTCTCTGCACCTTCTGCTGTCCTGTCCTGTCTTTTTTTTTCTGGGCGGGGGGACAATCTGTCCTTCAAGGTTTCGTTCAAGTGTCAGATTCTTAGCACGCCCCAAGCACTCTCTGCGCATGTCTATGAGTATTCATTCCCCTGAACTGAACGAGCTCCTAGAGAGAAGGATTGCGAATGTACAGTCCTGTGCTGCTTGACAAGGTTAAGTGATGAGAAACATGTCACTGGATGATTTCATCCTCTTGTGAACATCACAGAGTTTACTCACAGAAATCCAGATGCAGGGGTCACCACATGATGTGACATCTCAATGTCATCGAGAAGGCAGGCCAAATCGCTCAGAGTATTAAAGCGCCTGCGAGCAGGAGCAGGGGCCAGAGGTTCGATCCCCAGTGTGATGTGCGGGCCCTGCCCCTGGGGCGCACTGAGATGGCAATTGGGACTGAGAGTGCGTGGTGGCCCACGTCTGTAATCCCAGCACTTGGGAGGCTGATATCAAGAGAATCACTATGAGTCTGATCTAGTAGTGAGACCCTGAACACCCTGTAGACCCTTCCCTAAAATACAGAAAGAAAGAAAGAAAGAAAGAAAGAAAGAAAGAAAGAAAGAAAGAAAGAAGAAAGAAAGAGAAAGAAAGAAAATGATCAATGTCATTGAGAAACAGTAAACATGGGGTTGCTGCTGGCGTTAGACAGCACACTGCCATGCAACCTTTTTTTGTACTAGGGATAGGATCCGCATCCCTACTTGTCCTCAGGAAGTCCCATTTCATAAGTGGTAAACTGTTACAGGCCCGATTGGTGCGAGGGTTAGTGTCGCTGAACATCTGAGTCACATTTTCTGAGCAGTCTGCCGTGCAGGGAGGGGCACATAATATCGGGGCAGCGAGCGGGGCAATCGCAATAGCTATTCTATCTGGTATTGTACAAATTACTCCAGCATTCTTGTGGCTGCTATGTTATATCTCTTTTTATATTTTTTCTATCCTTTCCCTTTCAACCTATATCTTTCATTCTAAAATATATCTCCTAAAAGCAACATATGGCTAGATCTTGTTAGTTGAAATCCAATCTCCAAATCTTTACCTTTTCATTGGATTATTTAGTTTATTCACATTTCATGTTATCCTCAACATGGTTAGTTTTTTGTTATCATTTATACTTGTTTTCTATATATCTCAGGTCATATATTTTTACTTAATTTCTCTTTCTGATTCTCTTTTTTGAAATAAAAATCTCATACTTTATGTTTTAGAACATTTTAGATTCACAGAAAATTGAGAAGATAATGGAGTTCCCATGTATCCGGCTTTCAAATTTTCCCTGTTAGTAACATCTTGCATTAGTATGGTACATTTCATAGCTCAAAAATGAAATATCCCCTATATTTCCGAGGATATAGCTCAGCAGAATAAGTGCCTGTCTGGCAAGCTCAAGGTCCTGAGTTCGATCCCTGGTACCAAAAATATAAAAAAAAATTTTTAAAAACCCCAATATTTACATATTATCACTGGTTTAATTCCACAGTTCATTCAGATTTTTCTGGCTTTAATGAGTATGGAAAGATATAACACAAACTTTACAATCCTAAACCATTTTAAGTGCAAAGTTTAAGTGACAGTAGAATCTTCACATTGACATGCATACATCACCACCATCTGTCTCCACAATATCTTCATTTTCCTAGCCCAAAACTCCTGTACCTATGAAACAATAAGTTCCTGCTTCCCCCTTCTTTTCAGCCCCTGGAAACCACCCTTCCATTTTTTTGTCTCTATAAACCCAACTACTTAGGTATTGCACTTCACAAGGTGGAGTCCTATATTACTGCATAGCATTTGTCTTTTGTGTCTGGTTGATTTCTTTATTTTTCATCCATGCTGTAATATGTGTCCACATCTCTTTCCTTTGTATGTTTGCATGATATTCCATTGTGTGTATAAGTCACACTTTGTTTATCCATTTATCTATCAATGCACAGTTGGGTTATTTCTACCTTTTGATTATTGTGGATGCGTACACAAATATCTGAATCCTTGCTTTCAGTTCTTTTGAGAATATGCCTCAGCTTTCCTTAGATTTTACGTAGTGTTTTTATTATTATTCTTCCAGGATCCTGCCCATGATAAGTTATATTTATTTTTCATGTGTCCTTAGGCTCCCCTTGACTAAGATAATTTCTCAGGTTTTTCTGGTTCTTGTTAACCTTGACAGTTTCAAGGTGAAAGGACACAAGACAAATCTTTTCTAGGTGGTTCTTCTGCTGGAATTTATTTAATGTTTTCTCATGGTTAGCTCAGAGTTAGGGAGGTTTAGAGGAAATCCTGGAGCTCAAGTGCCATTTTTATCTCGTCTTCTGAAGGGTAGACAAATCAACACAAGTTGTCACTGTAGATCTTGACCTCCACCATCAGTTGGGATGGTGTTTACCAGGTTTTCTGCCATCAGGCTGTAAACTGACCCCCCACTTATCTACAGCACTTTTTGGAAATGAGCCATTATGAGATGTCCTTACTAGAGGAGGGGCAATTACAGTCTCCTTAGTAAGGCCAGGGTAGTTATATAAATTCTTTGAAACTCTCTCACTAGGGGATCTGCCTCTTTTCCCCCAATTATCAATATGTTTAATCATTGTTTTACATCAGTATGAGCTAATGGGTTTTTTTTTTTTATACTGGAGTTATAAGCTAATGTCACTTTATTTTGTTGCTCAAATTATTCTTGCTCCGGCTGTGGGGAACTCTTTCAATGGGCTCCTGTGTTCCTTTGACATGTCTCTATTCACAGCTTTTTTTTTCTGTACTTCCTTACATTCTACTGCTACAAGATATTCCAGGCTTATCCTATATATTTATCACCTCATTTCTTCAGTTAAGTATCTCTACAAAGCCTTCCTTCCTCTTCCTCCTCCTCCTTCTTCCTCTCTCCCTCTGTCTCTCTCTCTCTCTCTCTCTTTGGCAGAACCAGGGATTGAACTCAGACCCTTGTGCTTGCCAGGCAAGTTCTTATTCTACTGAGCCATCTCTCTGGCCTTTCTTTCTTTCTTGCTCTGTCTCTCTCTTCTTCTTTCTTTCTCCTTCCTTCCTTCCTTCCTTCCTTCCTTCCTTCCTTCCTTCCTTCCTTCCTTCCTTCCTTCCTTCCTTCCTTTCTTTCCTTCTTGCTTTTTCTTTTGGTTACTGTCTTTGTATGTGTCACAATTTATTTGTCAAAACTGGATATATAATAATGTATTGCAGCCCCTTTTCTTTCCAGCCATTTTGGATACTGATTCCTCTTTTCCTTTCCCTGCAGGAGTGGTGGTGGCTGTTGTTTGCTTGGTCATGTGCTTAGCGCCACAATGAATCCCTTCACACCCATTTCTCACACAGTGTGCAGCCTATGGATTTATGGACTTAGAATTTTCCGGCTTTTATATCTTAGCTTGGCTACCCCAGCCTCAGGATCTTTTTCTAGTGTCCAGGGTGTTCACAGGCTATTTGTTGGCCAAAAGTTGCACTAAAGACCTTCCAACCAGTTAGATTTTACTTTTACCTTTTGCAGTTGCTCTCAGGGAATTTGTTTCTTTGTGGCTGTGCTCACCTGAGGACTCATAGCCTGCAGGTTCTGTCTCTAACACAGCCTTGGACAGGCCCATGTCTTCCACTCTGCAGGGTGAATGTGGTTTTGTGTTTATTTCCTTGGAGTCACTCCACACTTCACGATAGCTTATTGTTCATGTCAGTGCTTAGTCAGAGCTTGTACTGAAGTACCTTTTACCAAGGAGGTTTCTACCCTGAGTTGACCACATCTCAGGAGGGTTTGTTCTGGTCTGTCTTGCTAAACATCTGGCTGCTCTGCTGTTTGGTTTGTATCCTGGAACTACCAGCTTGCTCAGTTGTACATAGAGCATTCAGTGCCCCCCCAACCCCAGCTAGGCATTATTTTCTAGCTCTGTAAATGGGCTCTGGTGAGGAGGGCAGTACCAACCTCTGAACTTGTCAGCTGCCCTGCTAACCCCAGAACCTCTCTTGAGAACAATCAGGGACAAGGGACTCAAGCAAACTGGGACCCAAGACCCAGTATTTTCAGTGAGCTACAGCTGGTATAAGACTGGGGAAGGAGCCCCCATCTGACTCAAGATTGGAGGGGAATGCATCGTGCCTCTCCTGGGGTGAAGCCAAGACTCCAGATGGTATTCTGTGGGTGGACGAGCCCCATGTATTCTAGGTCCAGAGTTAACATGAGACTGGGGAAGAAGGAGGAAGGAGTTAAGAGAGTGGGAATCGGCTAAAATGTCACAGATTTGCTATTCTTATAAAACCTGGCAGATTATGTCGAAGGAGAATTTCTCTACTTGATCTATGGGCTAAGGACAATTATCAGAGACTTGAAATATTTGTTTTTATTTTTCTAATTCTCACTAATTCAATTAGGAGAGAGTTTACCAGAAGCCTCATCATCTTATTTTAGTATCCTTTTATGTCATTATATGTTTTCGACAAGACAGAAATGTTGATGGTGGTTCAAGTTGCCTGGTTGGTAGATGAAGTTTGAGATCAGTGAAACACTAAGGCCCTTTGAGAGGATCAAAGAAAGAACAGCCCTGATCATTACTTTCTTCTTTAATGTGTTTGATTCAGGGTCTCCTAAGCAGCTTGAACTCCTAGTGATCCTTCTGTTTTCAGCCTCCCCAGCACTGGGATTACAGGCATGGACCACCATGCCCTGTCTCAGTGGCTGGCTCAGCATGCCCAGGGGGCAGAGGTGGCATGGCCAGGGGATCGAACCCCGGCCCCTGATCTTGCCTAAGCAGGTGCTAAGTCTGCTGAGCTGTCCTGCCGGCCCCTGACCATTGCTTTCGTCTGTGGCCTCTGACTATAATACAGGTTGGTGATCATCCCCTTGATCTTCTTTTTGCACTCATTCTGGTGTTCTGGGAAGATTGATGTACCACCAGATGCTTGAACTGATATGAGCACCAGCTAACATTTGTTCACTGTGAGGAGACAGAATGCACTTTAATTGTGGCAGGAGGAATTTTGGCTAAATGTGGAGGGAGAGTCTGTGGTCATCAATGTCATTCTGAGAGGAATTTTTCAAGCATACATCACATCGTGCCACTCTGCAGCTTGCAGCCCTCCAATGGCTGCCCAGTGCAGTCAGAAGACAGGCCAGGCAGGCTCCTACCCAGGATGTACAGCTTGCTGTATTATTGGTGACACTCCAATCACTTGGGTTCACATCCTGTCTTTCAAACCTACCAGGCTTGTGCCTGCTTAGGGATTTGCATGGCTGGCTTTGTGTCTGGAAGTCCTTGCTCATGTCTCAATGACTGACTCCCAGCTTACCACCTTGGGAAGACCTTTTCTGGACCACAGTATTTAAGGCAGGCCTTTCCTACTTCCAGCGTCATTGTTTTTATTTGTGATGAAGCTGCCTGGACCCTCAAAGAGATGATCAGTCCACGAAGCAGGGGGTCTTGACTTTCTTACATGATCTACTTTCTTCTAGTACCTAGAACAGTATCTGCCCTCCAGTGAAAATGTAATAAGTCCAAAGCACAACAGGAAGAATGAAAACGTGTTACAGAATGAATGTGCAGTTTTCACTTTAGTTTTTAAGGGGAAGGACAAAGTACTCTCTCTGTGAGATGTGTCAAGAGTAGGGATTCAGATGAGATTATATGTCAATGTCCTGTAACTCATTTTACCAAAAGAATTCTTCATAGAAATTGGCAGACAGAAATGTTTTCCAGAGGAATAAATTCTCCAAACAAAAACAATTCAAATTACAGTCAATTGTTCAGGTCTTGTTTTTTAGTTCTGTTCTGAGCCTTAACTAGGAATGGTTTCACATATATTTGTATACATTTGACACATGTGGAAAAGTACAATAAAAATAATAACACTATGGCCAACCCCATCTATTTGTGATTATGACAATAACTTTAATGATGATGACTGGTGGATGACACAGACACTCCATGCCAGACTGGTCTTGCCAATTTAAACAAATCCAAGCTTCTTTCTATTGCAGTAATCAAATACTAAATGGTCCCTGCTCCACTGCAGTGGTGAAACTATGTATTTGGTTCCAAGATATATTTTCTTGGTCAATTATTGTGCTGTGAAATTCTATCACCATGGATTTAGAAACTGATCTTCTTATGAGAAACAAAGGAAGATTCTTCATAGACCCTAGCTTTAACAGGTATAAGACTCTGAAATCTATGTTATGGAAGGGTGTGGACACATGACATTTGATCTCCAGAAGTGAAGCAGATTCGGAGAGTCTGTGTGTAATAGATAATGAGCCAGATATCCTACATACATGAAATAGCACTCATGGCACATCTGTTGGATGAAAAGAATAATTAATGCACATTTCCTTTACAGGTGACCAAGACTGCTGCTAGGTCGCAGGTACTGCAGAAAGGGCTAAGAAGCCGGCTTTTAAAAATGCACTGCCTTCTCCCAACCACTCCCAATTCATGAAGTGGGATTCTCAGATCAAAATGCCCATGTAACAAAATAAATAAGTAAATAATCAATCAATTAAAAGACTGGGTGTGGTGGCACGTGCCCACAGTCCCAGCTCTTGGGAGGCTATAAACAGGCAGATCACTATGAGTCTGATCTAGTAATGAGACCCTGAACACCCTGTCGACCCTTCCTTAAAATACAAATAAATAAATAAATAAATAAATTGTTAATCATTTCAGCATTTCACACAGGAGAACCTACACTTCTAAATTTCATTCTTTTAAGTATTTTCAAATACAATGAATAGTTGAAAAGGTAATATAATTATTTACTCATATATCAACTTTCAAGGTTCAGCAATTTCTAATGCTTTTACTGATTATTTGGAAGTAATATTTCATATTTAAATACAACGGTATTCATTTTATACAATAAGAATAATCTTTAGTATAACCACATCAAGCCCTACTAACAACAATTCTCTTGCATCACCTAATAATTAAACTCAAATTTTCTCAGTTATCCATCATCTATCTATCTATCTATCTATCTATCTATCTATCTATCTATCTATCTATCATCTATCTGAAAACAAAAAACAATAAAATGATATAAAATTGCTCAGATTACCAAATTTAGGCATATAAAATTGATATAACTATCATTTTTCAAACCAGAATTATTCCAAGGCACATTTGGTATTTCTAGTCTCTTTTGATCTGGAGGAGACCCAATTCTTCTGTTTTTCTCTTACAATATTATACTTTTTATAAGACTAGGCGAGTTATCTTGTAGAGTCACCCACATGCCATATTTTTTTTTTTCTTATTTAACT
The DNA here is from genome assembly GCA_004027165.1 of Ctenomys sociabilis. Taxonomy (NCBI): domain Eukaryota; kingdom Metazoa; phylum Chordata; class Mammalia; order Rodentia; family Ctenomyidae; genus Ctenomys; species Ctenomys sociabilis. Next base: position 68,016 of record PVKA01007464.1, on the reverse strand, counting down.
TTTCCTCTCATTTCCTAGGCTTGGTTCAGTTTAAGGCCATAAGTTATTATCAAGAGTTTTTCAGGAGCTGGGGAGATGGCTCAGTAGAATAAGCACTTTCCTGGCAAGTGCAAGTACCTGAGTTCAATACCTGATTCTGCCAAAAAACTTTTTTTTTTTCAAAACTGATACTGTAAATACGCATCCTTTTAGAAAGCATGGAAAGTTAGAATGCTCTACATTACTACTGATGGTTACTTTTGTTTTGTTTTTTGAGACAAAGTCTTGTGATATAGTTCAAGCTGGCCTTAAACTCACTAGGTAGCCCAGGGAGACCTTAAATTCTTGGTAATCCTACTGCCTCGCCTTCTTGAGAGCTAAGGATTTACAGGCATGCACCATCAAACCTGGCTCTGATGCTGATATTTAAAGTCTTTTTAGAGGATTTTTGACATGTGTAGAGCCAGTTTTTCAGTAGAAGATTTCAGAAAATGGAAAGATATTCCCTGCTCTTGGATAGGAAGAACCAACATTGTGAAGATGGCCATACTCCCAAAATTGTTGTACAGATTCAATGTAATCCCTATCAAACTACCAACAACATATCTCCCAGACCTACAGAAATTGTGCCTAAAATTTGTTTGGAACCAGAAAAGACCTAGAATAGCAAAAACAATCTTGGCCAACAAAGGCAAAGCAGGAGGTATTACAATTCCTGACTTGAAATTATATTACAAAGCTACTGCAATAAAATTAGCATGGTATTGGCAACAAAATAGACCTGAGGATCAATAGAATAGACTAGAAGATGCAGAAGCCTCTATGAACTCACTCAAACACTTGATCTTTGACAAAGGGGCCAAACATGCTTACTGGAAGAAAGACAGCCTCTTTAACAAATGGTGCTGGAAAAACTGGCTCTACACATGCCAAAACTAAAACTTGACCCAGGTGTATCACCATGCACTAAGCTAAAGTCAAAATGGATTAAAGATCTAAACAGTAAAATGGAAACACTAAATCTCCTAGAAGAGAAAGTAGGAGGAACTCTTGAAGACATAGGTGTAGGCAAAGAGTTCATGAACAAAAATCAAATCTTATGGGCAATACTTGAAAGAATTAACAACTGGGACCTCCTATTATTGAGAAGTTTTTTCACATCAAAAGAAATTACCAAAAAAGTGAAAAGACAACCCACAAATTTTGAAAAATCCTAACTCATAAGCACTCAGACCTTTGTATTCACAGACCATCATTAGCCATCTGTGAAATGTAAATTAAAACAACACTGAGAATCTATCTCACCCCAGAAAGAATGGCTATCATAAAGAAATCAACCAACAACAAATGTTAGAGAGGTTGTGGGGAAAAGGGAACCCCTCTCCACTGCTGGTGGGAATGTAGACTGGTGCAACCATTATGGAAATCAGTGCGGAGGCTTCTTAAAAAACTAGGACTGGAAATCTCATTCAAGCCAGCTATCCCACTATTGGGAGTTTTCCTGGAGGAACTGAAAATGTCATATCACAGTGATACATGTGTACCTATGTTTATAGCAGAACAATTTGTGATAGCCAAGTCTTGGAAATAATCAAGATGCCCATCATATAAGGAATGGTTGAAAAAGATGTGGTACTTTTATGCAATGGAGTATTACTCAGCTACAAAGAATGATAAACTTGAAGCCTTCATATTTAAGTGGATGCCACTTGAGAATATACTTGTAAATGAAATAAACCAGACCTACATGTGTAAATATCATATAGTCTCCCTAGTATAAGAACTCAAAAGAAGAATTATAAATAGAAAGGTATAACATAATTAAAAGGAAAGCATGAACTTGAGGACTGGACAATGAGGAGAGGGCAAGGAGAAAAGTTGGGAAACATGATGGGGCAAAACCATACATTTATACACACTAGCTGGGTAAGACAATGATCCTGAGAAACATAAGCAAGTTTTTGAAACTAGCAGTTAATTGGTAGGATTCTCTCTGACTAACTATATATACTGATACTTGTGAACCAAACAACTGCACTGAAGAGAGCAATGTGTAATAGAAGGGTCATGCTTGGAATGCCTGTCATTCTGATCTTCTAAATATGTACTTCTTGTCATGACATACGAAGTATTACTATACTGTCTTTCAAATAAAAGTTTTTTTAAAAATAAATGGTAATAAATGAAAATAAGACACAGAAAAAATGTCACAGGACAGTCCTGCTACAATGCTGTATATGGATAGATTTCTAAATTTCTGTGTAAATATATGTAAGTGTTCATTCCTATTTTTTTAAAATTGTTTTTTCTTTATGTTCTGTAAGGACTTAAAGTTTAATAACTCAATACTTGAATGAAAATACCTGGTCCATGTTATGTTTTTGATGTTTGATATTTAAACAGTGAGGATAAACCACACTGCATATGTTGTAGGATAATAATAAGCTTCTCTTCTGAATGGTTAACAATATAAGTTTGCAGAACAAAAATTGGAGAAAAGGAAGGGCTGCAAGGTCAGCCAACATTTTGGCCCTAGCCTTTCAAGGTCAGCGAAGACTCAGGACACAGGAGAACTTGTACTATAACATCATGTAACTCAGTTGTGCTCCAAATTTTCTGATCAAGGAGATTATGGAGCCACAGAAGAATGTGATCAATGATGTATAGTGTACCTAAGGAGAGTCATGTGGAGAGAAAACATTCTCTCAGGCTTTCACAGAGAGCAAATTGGTCAAGCAATGGCCGTGACTCAACTACATGGCTGACATTGACAAAGGATCTATGAAGTGTGGTACAGGGTTACAGGATAAACCCTGAGGGGACTTGATTGACCTTATCAGATACAAAAGTTATATTTCTTGTTATATCTTGCTTTATCTTGGTCTTAACTATCCAGCAGAAAAGTATAAAAACGAGGTATATAAAGTAAAGCCATATTAATATACCGAGCTGTGAAGGGCTCAAGTCAACAACTTCTGTGGATAATCCAATACTATTGTGGACTGACTGGACTGTGTTGGATTGTTTTGCTGAATTCACACACCTATAGTATTTAGATGCCAATGGAATACCCATGTCTGACAGGACTAAACAAAACAAGGGGATACAAAGGAAGGACCATTTTGTATTTGTATACACAGAATAGTTAGGTTAGATATATAGATACTTTTGCTTAACTCAATGAGAAGATTTAAACTAATAATGTTTGGACAGGATATCCTGTCTGCTTCTTATATTATGGATAACCACTAAGAAGATGACAATATACAATGTATTAATTATTAAAACTGTCCTATTAATCAGCTTTGAAACTATCTTATTGATATTTGTTTCTCAATAAAAAAAAATAATCAGGAAATAAAAAATAAAGTCCTTTAACTTTAGTGCTTCCTCACCCAACAGTTTATATTTTGGACAGAGAAGAAAGTTACTAAAATTAAGGTAATTTGCAATGTGCAGTATAGTAACAGGGAGTAAGTAGCAGAATTCCACTATTAATTGGAGGCAACTTAACTAGATATCAAAAGGTTGGTTGAAGCAGACTCTATCCCTCAGGAGGACAGACAAATTCCAATGTGGTCCAGATTCTGCAGAAATGTCAGGGGCCTGGCTGACAGCATGTGTGGTGACAGCATAGTGGTGCGGAAGCTCAGCTCTGAGTCCATCGTTTCTCTCCTAAACATTGAGGGAAACATCCAGATGTTGGGTAAATAGTTACCCAGCTGGAGGGGAGATTCTAACCCTACTGCTTGTGCTCTTCTACTTCAGGTATGACAAATATGCGTTCATCTATTTGATTTGAAAAATTGGTCCTTGCTTTAAAAAGCCTCTGGGCACAAGAACAGTAAAATGGTTCGATAAAATACTTCAATCAATTGACACTACTATGCTTAAAAACACAGTCACAAAGTGACAAGAAAAGGTCATGCCTTTTAGAAGACTCAGTAGCCACATAAAGTTTTCCTGGCAGGTTTTACATTGGATTTGAAGCATGTGTAAACCCAGGTCTGATTACATGCGTGAAGGCAGGAAGAAGTTGGTCCTTCTTCCAGCTTGGGTAGGCAGGGCCCAGGCTAGTCATGCACTCAGCAGCAGCCTTTCTGTCTGGGGTGCTGTGCAAAGGACTCTCCTTGGGCCAAGAAATTTGCATTTTAGCATCATTTCATTGTCCCAACAACCCTGCAAGGTAGATATGACTATTGTTCCCATTTCAAGTTGAAAAATAAGATGTGAAACAAAAAACAACAAAAGATGAAGACATAAAGAGGCACAAAGAACTTAGGCAACTGTCCAATGTCATGCTAACTGGTTTATGATAAATCTGAGATTCAAACCCAGGCACCTTGGTTCTAGAGTCTGTGTTTTAGTTTTTGCTCTATGTGCATTAATTCTGTCACTTATTTACTGAGTTATCTATGTGATACGTGTGTGCACATGCGTATGCATGTATGTGTGTGTCCATGTATTCTACCAAGTAGTAGGCATTTCATTTGATTATGCTCTCAAATACAGTAAACACAGATGACCTCTTAGGCTCCTTATTTCAGGTTGACCCCAATTCATGCTGACTACAATCTGAAATGATCCATGATACTGAGTCTTGGATTTGCAGGAAATCCTAATGAGAGACCACAGGATAATGATTTATGTAGTTGTTGACAGAGGTGTCTGGACCGGAGATCTCTCTGTCCTGATCTGTACATGGACTAAACAGTAACACTTAATATTGTGTTGGAGGCCTGTTAAAATGCATTCCTGGGTGGTTAACATAAGGGAGGTAATACTCTAAGAAAGGAGTGCTGAAAGGAGGGCAGAAATTAATGAGAGAAGTAGTTACCATACAGAGATCATTGGGATTTGCTGCTTTCTTTCAAGAATATAAACTAAACTGCAGGCAAAGCATCCCACTTTGACAAAGTGTTTCCTATTTTGCATAGAAGGATTATGTGAAGCAATGAAGTGAGATGCTCTCTCAGCAATAACTGGGAGCAGGGAAGACTTCATCACAAAGCCTAGTTGAAGGGCTGGAGATATAGCTCATCAACACACTGCCTGCTCAGCAAGTGTGAGGTTGTGAGTTCAATTCCTGGTACAAAAAAAAAAAAAAGACCCTAGTTGAAAGTTTATCAGACTTTTCCAAATGCAGTGATTATGAGGTAGAAAGACATTTGAATTTTAAAAAAAGGTTAATGAAACAACATCACATTTTGTTGTTTGGGGTTTTATAATTTTCAAATTGCTTTCTCATGTTGTATCAAAAATAGGGTACATGCATTCTCTCAATCTCATCGAGTTTTTCCATCTTCAAGAGGTTCTCTTATCTTTGCCCCTGACCTGCGCTCTTGTGAGTGGTCAGCCTGTGACAGGCCTGGAGACTGCATTTTTCAGCAGTTTGTGGATGTGGATGCATGCCACACCAAGCAAGGTCAGAGTGGACTTCCTTGGAGGCGGTGTTGGAGCAGAGACAGGCAATCAAGATGAGCTAAGCAGAAGCATGGGCAGTGCACCCCCAAATGAATGAATATTGCTCAAGTTCTGTCTTGTTTTGATATATATTTCAAGGCAGAGTTTCCCCATAGAAGAGGTTGCCTGTGGTCCAGTGGGTGCTTTTGCCAAGTGACTGGTTGTGCTCCTTGGTGATTTTACATGAAGAAATGGCCCATGTGTCAATGCATTTCCAGTTTGTCTTATATTTTTCTGTCTTCCTTTTGCCCTCACTCTTAATGTCCTGGGATTATCCCCTCCATGTAAGACACTAGTCCTTAATCCTTGCCTCAGGCTCTGTTTTCTAGGAAACAGACCTATACACATATTTTATTTCAACTCTCATCAACACTTTAAAGCAGGCAGGATTTTATTGTTGGTTAAAGATAACCAGTGTTCATTGAGGTTAAATCTCTAGCTTGAGATTATACATATTCATTCACTGATTTATTAATTCATTCACTTAGCAAACATTTCTCAAGCACCATCTACGTGCTAGGCACTGTGTGCTGACAAGGTCACTGCCTTCATGCAACTTGAATTCTAGTGCAAGGAAATAGACAAATGAGCAAATTCAGACTGCAATAAGTTCTACAGCAGCGATAGGACCGGATTGGTTGTGTTAGAAAATAGAATCAGGGCAAGAAGAGCTATATCTACAAGATGATCCGGAGAAACATCTCTGAAGAGGTGACAGCGGAGCAGAAGTGAAGAACAGGTTAAAAAATAGCTTCTAGATCATTCTTCATCCTTGCTCATGTCTGTGTGCCATTCAAATGCAAACAAATCACACATGAATCTAGTGAAGTTCAGCATAGAAAGAAGGTGCTTGATAAAGATGGGTTAATGAATGAATTAATGAACAAAGGAAAGATTTTTATTTCACTCCTGTGACTACTTGGATTTTAAAAATCAGGGAGCGGTGACACTGCTCTATTATTGCCCTACACTTATGCTTAATCAACCGATTGAGTAACAGTATTTGTTGAGGGGCAAAATATTAACAAACTCTGGAACCCTGGGCACATTTAGAACATTGCAGGTAGAAGGGATAATGTAAGGAGAATGATGTGTCAGGGACTTAAGGAACAGAAAGAATGATGGTATGGCTGAGGAGTAGAGAGACAGAGACAGAGGGACAGAGACAAATTACATAGTGATAGAGTTGAGTGAAAGGCAGATCATAAAGTTCTTGAGTTCTATGGTAGGGGTCTATTTCATTACAAGGGCAAAAGGGAGCCATAGGATTTAAAGCAGGTATGTGATGTTATTATACCAATTGCTAAGGGATAATTCTAACTCCAGAACTCAAGACCCACAACTCCAAGATCTAAGTACTTATGTACCTAACAAGTATCAGAGTTGGACTAGAAGTTAAGTTCTGTAGCTTCTATTCTAGGAATAAAATCAAGGCTAGTTTCATAATGACTTTTGTGACATGAGATTCTCAGATAAAGCAACAGTGTCTCGAACTACACCATCTCTCCTAACAAAAAGTAGTAAGGCAGACTCGTGGGATCACATCTGCTCAGTCATGCCTTCCTTCCATAGTTAGGATGGGAATGGTGAGACTTCTCAACCAGATTGGCAGTGGGTGGGACAGAGACTCACAGATGGATTATCAGAACCAAGAGGGATGTGACCACTGAGGCCACTGAGTGGGGCCACCCAAGTATCAGTCAGCATCCATGCTGCAGCCATCAGATTGGGAGCATCTGCCCTGCTGGTTAATTATGATACTGCTCCATCACCAAGACTGTGAAGAACTCTGGGCTTCTATGTAGTAATAACATGGGAAAAGTCTGTGAGAGATTTACAGGGTTTGAACATCATCTAGAAAAGTAACAGGGCAGCTATCATGGGTAAACTCAACTTGTGTGTTTTTATTTTGCCTGCTGGGGATTAAGCCCAAGGCTTTACACACACCAAGCAAGGCTGGTACCACCGAGGCACATCTCAGCTAACACAGTCTGATGAGTCAAGTCTTATTTTATTTTCAGTTGTTGTTTTTGCATTAGGAGGACAATGATTTTTCCTAAATGGGGAATCTGCAAAAATTTCTGCGGTCCTCATTCAGCGGCTATATTAATTATGAAAGTATCTGTTCTAAAGAGATCAAAGATGTACACTGAAGTTTGAGGCTTTTCTTTCCTCGCTTCCAGGTTTCATTTTCTCAGAAGAGAACCCCACCCCAGAACCGGGAGCACCCCCTTCTCCCGGGGATGCTGCGCACTTGGGCAGTACAGACCCGGAAATCCTGGAGGCCCCTGGAGGCTCCCGCACTGGAAGCGCTGGGCCGAGACCTCGGGACCCCTCCGGGATCACCGCTCTGCCTCCTGGCTCCGCAGACCTCCATGCAGTAGGCTGCCTGGAGGACGGCAGCTGCCCCCAAGGCACTGACCACCAAGTGACATTTATTTGGCTTTATTCCTCTACTCTCTTTGCACCGAGACGGGGGAGGGGAGAGGGCGACGGAGCCGAGCGCGCGGAGAAGCCTCCGAGGGCCGCAGCAGCGCTCCGCAGCCTGGGATTGCGCCCCGCACCCACCAGCTCCGCAGCCTGACCCGCCGGCCGGCGCCGGTGCCAGCTCCGCAGCGGCCCGCTCGCTCGCTCCCCCGGGCCCGGCTCGCTCGCCACTGGGCAGCGTCAGCATCACGCCACCCGCTCCTCCGCCCGGCGACCACCGCCTGACGGCCGGCCGCTCTCCGCGCTCCGCGGGGGCCAATGAGCGTCCGGGGAAGGTTTGGGTTACAAATGAAAATAGAATAAATAAGTCATACTCCTGCACTCAGGAGTCTGGGAGAAACATCTTCATGGCCTCGTAAATCTTTGCTTTTAAATTTGTCCTTCTGCTTCCAGACGCCCCACCCTGCAGGCCCTCCCTTGCCCGCAGCGCATGAGAGAGAAAGAGAGAGAGAGAGAGAGAGAGAGAGAGAGAGAGAGAGAGAGAGAGAGAGAGAGAGAGAGAGAGAGAGAGAGAGAGAGAGAGAGAGAGAG